>VXAK01006362.1:64177-91983 GCA_013399435.1 Arenaria interpres | reverse complement strand
ACCCCTGTGTAATTTCCTCCTTATAATGTTGGTTTTGCTATGTACTGTGCAGTCCTGAACAGAGAAATTGGGGTGGCAAATCCAGTGTTGCACAGAGCTGTATGTCAGGACAAGACTGTGTTACACTCTGAAAGGACATTCAAATACGTTTGGAGAAAAAAAACCCCAAAACATTCAGAAATTTCAAATGTATTTTGAAGTTTTTAAACTGACCAAGTACATCAGATTAGATGACCAAATGGATTGTATAACTTCCAGAGGGTCTGTTTCCTAATACTTCCTCCAAAAGGAGGAATATTATGGCTTTTTCATACATGCACGGCTAATGGGGCTTGCATATAGAAACCAGTGGGAGCCTTATTGCTGAATGTCAAGCCCACAGGGGCTTCACAAGGGCTACATATGAAGACAGGGTTAAAGCTAAAAGTCAAGCCAAAAACTTTTGAATTCAGATTCCATATCTTACTTAGAAGTCCATGTACCTTTTCTCATATTCAGCATGATTTCTATTCCTTGGACAATTTTCCATAGCTTCATAGCTCTCTTTTTCAAGAAACTTCTCCTTAGAATACAGTCTTAGTTTGTTCAGTTTTTGTTCATTCTTCCTCCTTATTGGGGTATCTGAGCACTAAGACTGATTTCTTGCAAGGGTACATGAAGGTCATGGGATTTTCCCAGGAAAATATGGGACAGTAGGAAGGTAAGAGGGTTTCTGTGCTGCTTTTAAATTTCCTTCGTTGGGTAACGCCAGGAGGAATATTTACAGGGCTTACTGCTGACATAAGATGTTTCCGCCAGATTCAGCTTTTCTCCAGCATTACTTTTGCTGTAACGTGATAAAGTACATTATGCTGAAGGGGACTTAACCAGCAAATATACTTATGACAGAAGTAAAGCTTAACTAATAAAAAAAAATAACAACAGAAATGTTTTTGTATTTAAAAGCTGGAAATTAACTCTATAAAATAATTCCACTCAAATGCAGAATGTAGACCATCTATAATAGTATTAATTTTTTTTTTCTTAAATCTTATTGGAAATAAAGACAAGTATGACAGTGTCTTTTAAAGTTATTCAAAATAATTTCCACATAACAGTGTTGAGTCTTTATTTACAGCTGGTTTCACCCCAGTGTAATTCTATTGACATCATATAAATGAATGCTGATGGGACCTAGTGTATTTTTCACCTTTGTTGCGGTGGATATTTTCACAGATATTCTCTTCCTTTGGCTTGCAAAAGACCACTGTGATTCAACCTAGTTTGGTGCTGAATTAGGGTATTTTAACTGCAAACAAATATTACTTAAACTTATTGTTCTGAAGATTAACTTGAATGAATGGATTCTATCAACTCCAGAGGGAGACTGGATGAAATACTTTCTGATACATCTTCTTCAAATGGTGGTCTTCATGTATGCCTAGGGCTTTCAGATCATTTTCGGTGTCTCAGGTCTTGTAGTAGTTACCTAAGCGTTGTCATGTCTTCAATACATTTGAACAGAAGATGCAAATTATTCCTGTGGGGGAGTGTAAGAGGAGCGATAGCACAAAGCTCACTGAAAGTGAGGTAACTAGTCATCTCTCAGCTTTTGCATGTGTGGATTTTTATTTTTTTTTAGTCTCTCATATTTTCATACTTTTTTATGTAAGCAAGCCTCAAGGTGTCATGGATACAACATTACCTTTTTTTGCTTTTATGTGCAGTTTTATGGGTATTTTGTTTAATAACAGACTGACGGTGTAAAGATTTGTGACTACTTCAACAGGAGCAATTTTCTTTTTTTTTTATTGTATTATCTCTACAACATTTTCTTGCACATTTTATGTTGAAAAAATGGTATTCAACTGACCATCAGATATTTATCTTCCGTTGTGGGTGCAGAGCTTTCTGATTCTTAAGCACATTTGGGAAATTATTCTATGCTGTGACAGGAAGTGTGTTCTAACTAAGATATTTCTCATAGCTTTATAAATTAACTGTAGTGGTGTAAGAGTAAAGGATGCTGTGTAAGTGTGACTTGATTGCTTTCTAAGTGATAAAGATTAATTTTGATTCCAAAAATTGGCCAGAAATTGTTCATTCATTTCTTCCTGCAGACATTCAGTCTGAAAAAAGCATCAACTCCGTTGAGTTAAAGATAAAACTAGTAAAAGATTGAAAAATAAAAGTTTTTAAAGAACTCTGTAATCCTAAAATCATAGAAATTATGCAAAAAACCTTCCCAAACCCATAAGAAGCAGAAGTATTTATCGGAGCCTAGGGAAATCCAGTAAATTTTCAGTGGTTAAATGAAGTAATCAGTCTGAGGCTACAGATGAGTAGCTGAATGAATTTGTTGCATTGATGTTCACTATGCAAAGCAGTTGGTAAAAGGAGTCACTATTTAAAGGAAAAAGAGGTTGGAGGACTTTTTTCAAAACTGATTTTTCTTCTGAAGAGGTCTTGCAATAGTTGAACACTAAAAATTTCAAAGATAAGGTTCTTTTCTGAGATTTCTGAACTCAACTACGGTTTGTAAGGTCTCGCTAAATTAAGGGGGAATGGAAAGTAGTGTCTGAATTTTAAAAATGGCTCCAGGAAATAAATGTGACTCTTGTTTTGTGTTAAGTTAACTATAGCAAATAATAAAATTATTAGAGATGTGGATTAACAGGACATACTGGGAAAGAGTTAAAGCAATTTTTGTGGAGTAAACTTCTTCCTTGGAAAGTTCAAAATGTACTGAAGTTTTTCACGGAGAGAGCAAACAAATGAATGAGTAATACATGTAAGGAACATAAAGGGTTTTAATGAAGCTGATCTGTTGTGAAATAAAAGGAATGAACAAGGAATAAAAAGGAATAACCTTAATAACTGTTTAAAATATAAGGAATGATGGAGGCACAAAAATTTAAGTTTTCAAACTGGATAGGTGATCTTGTGGGTTGCCACAGTGATCCATACTAAAACCTGAGTTTGTCATTTTCTTATATTATATAGTAAAAGGATGAATAAAGATAGAGCATAAGTGGCATAAATTTATTCATGACAATCCATCTTAATGAAGAGGTGACAAGGAAGATTGCAGGTATATCTCACTTAGGGACCTGGCAACAAAAAGTAGTGGTAGAATTTAGTGAAGATAAATGCAAAAGCCTACATCCACAAAGTGAATTACTCCACCTACACATATATTAATGAGCTATAAATATCCTTTTGCAATTCAGAAAGGAGGTCCTGAGATTGCTATGACTGTATTTCTGAAAACATAAGCTTGTTGAGTTAGGAACTGAAGGTAGAAAATAGTTATAACATTGTATCATTCCACCTTGTGACCCTTATTTGAAAACTGAGGCCATATCTACATAAGCATTTTAGTTCCTATCAGCAGTGCATTTCTGATCCTCCTCATTATCCCCACGTACTTTACTTTGATTTATTCCACAGGACAGTCTCTGAGCACAGAAAGTTAATTCCTCTTGGGTAAACAAAGCCATTTAGTGCTATCCAACTGCTAATGGGTGTTAGGCTGCAGGACAAGTCTGCAGTAAATCCCACCTCTTCCCACATATGTATAATATGCATTCTGGTTCCTCAGTTGCCCTTGACTTCTGCTATTGTAGGACTGCACCACTGGCAATTTCAGATACAGCATTTGTCATCCTGTCTCTGAGAGGATATCACAAACCTAGCCATCATACAGAGAAAGATTGTGCAGAGGAACAAGATGGGAAAGGGGTAGCAGCTTCTGTATGAAGGTAGTCAAGGACTCCTACATTGTGGAGAGAAATGTGGAAGACACGAAGAAGGAGGAGAACTCATTACACCTGGAGAGCTGAAGGACACCCAAAAGGCAGCCAATCAACCACCTAGAGAACTTTAGTTAAAACCAGTGGCTAATATTGGTAATATTCAGAGAAACCTCACACTCTTTGAGAACATAATGATGAGTCAATTTCAAGTCAGTTTGGAAAGCAGGGTCCTGTCATTATCTCTATTTTCAGCAGAGAAAATTGAAACATGAAAAGGCAAAGGTGCTTGTCCAAGGTCGTGCAGGAGGAAAATGGCTACAACACAAAACACGTCTCCTAAACTCCATCTCTGTGCTTGCCCTGATGCTAATGGGAGTCAAAGCTCTGCCTAGAAATAGTGGTGGATGAATCAGGCTCTCCGTTCCCTTCTAGTAAAGGTGTTTGAGATATATCTGACTGAGGGCCTGGTAATTGCACAGTTAATACTGAAAGGTTTTAGACAAAGTAGAAGACAGGAAAAAGCCTTCATTATTTCAATTAGAAAAGTAGGCCATGTATAATGAATTCAGGCAGGGAAACTGTTTCAGTCAGAGTCAGTTTAGGTTCAGAGGAGGATGAATTGGAACACTTTCTGAGGGCTACTCCTGCGAGGAGATGAAATAAATAACACAGCATAAGTAAAAGAACTGTATAGATGACAAAGGACTTTTATTTATTAGCTACTTAAATTGTCTTAGGTTCTCACCAATCTCCTATTAGGAAGGGGAAGGTAGGGCTTTTTTAATGGGTAAATTAATGATTTAACAATTATCCTGAGAAAATTAAACTGTGAGGCTGTAGAACTGATGGGTACTGAGGAGTATGATAGGTGTCCATCTTCCCCGAGCTTTATTCTTAACTGAAGGAAATCTGTTCTGACACTAGAGGGTCCTTTGATCTAGCAGATAATGATGAAGTAACTGAAAGCTGGAGATTTTAAAAAAAATAAATTAAATAAGATCAAATAAAATGGGCCACTTCTTTTTTCCTCATGACAGTCCAAGTAAGGTACCAATAGAGCAGAGGTAAGTCTCAGGGGAGTAACAAAGGATGCAAGCTAACAGAAGCCTTTCTAAAAACTGTGGCCTATTTCGATTGCAAATTGGTGGGATTTATATAGTTTTTCTCACAAAGCAGGATAAGTTTCTTCTTTGGCTTGAGTTTATTTTACTGGGGTCATGCATGAGTTCATGACTTTTCTCATGTATACATCCATGAAGCAAATAAATTTTTCAGGGGTGGTAGTAGATTTAGAAGGCAGAACAAGCATAACAAAGACCTATTTTTTGTGCTATTTTTTCCCATACCATTTTTATGTAGATCTTTGTGTAGACACTTCTCTGTGGAACATTTTTCTTCTCATGTCTTTTACTGAGCTATTGGTCTGTTTGGATACAAGTAGCTCTGATGTCTTGTCTGAGCATGTTCTTACTGACAGATACTGAATAACTTGAACTTGTTTGGCCTCCCTTGGGTGTAGCCACTCAGAATTCCTCTCAGAGACACCTAACGCTAATATCTAGTCTCCACACTAGAGCTGGATCACATCTGAGCAGCATGAGAATGTGTAGAGTGGTCGGATCTATCTGTCCCATTGAAGCAATCTCTCCTCTTGTTCTGTAGGTGTTGATACGATGCTCTGCACGAATATTATTCTTTATTTTAAAATAATGCTAAACTGATGACGGTCTGTCTCAGGACAGCTGCTTTACTCCAGCACACATCAGTCATCACTGTACTGTGTAAGTAGTTCCCATTAAAATATGTGGAAACATTCCAGAAAAAGTTTTCCCCATGATGTCAGCTTTATCTTGCTCTATTTTTTTTCCCTGTTTGGTAGTTTTTAAACCATGCCACATTTATATAATAAACATATTCAACAGGAGGTTCTGAAAACTGTGAATTAGACCCACATTTCAAAAAAAAGGGATCAATGTTTAAGTTGTCTTTTCATTCTGAAACCTTTCCACTTTAGTTAAAACTTCTAGATTTTCTTTAACACCATAATGCTGACTCTCACAAAGACATTTGAAGCTGACAAGACTACATGTGTTAAAAGTATTGAAACTATCTTAAAATGTGAAAGCACAAGATGTTTACAAGCATCCGTCTATATTCCTCTATGAGTGAATAGTGCAAATGAAAGAATTTTGCAGACTTGCCACAATATTCCAGGAGGTTAAGTTTTAAGGAGAGTGAATTTTTGACAGAGTAATAATGAGAAACCAGGATTTGGTAATTCTGGCTGACTAAACAAGTAAACAGAGCATAATTTATTACTTTCAGACTAGCTAAAGGGTAGGTTTCCAGACTGTCTTCAGGGGAATTTTTTAAGTGCTGTCTTCTCTCATGTGCTCTTTCCTTCTGAGTGAGACATCTAATTAATTCTATGTTTAACAAGTAGATATTTTGTTCCCCATCTAGGCACCCTGTAATTTTGTCATTAGTGGAATGAACAACATACAAAGTATTGCCCTTTCTGCCCACTCTGTTGTTACTCGTTCTGCTTGTGGGTCCTGCTGGGCAATCATCTATTCTTCAGCCTCATGCACCCTCCTCAGTCCTGGAGCTGAGGTTTGAACGACCCTCACTAACCCAGCCTGGGAACTACCTATTTTCCCTCACTGTGCCAGGCAACCAGGGTAAGAGTTTGTCATGCTCCATCCCTCATTAGTAAACAGCTATTTAACTGCCTCAAGTCTTCACACTAATCACTGTGGCTGTCCTTTAAAGCTTCCTGTAATGTTGTTTCAGTTTGTCGGCTTTCAGCCAGTCACGCATTAAGGACAGCTGGCTGGTAATCTATCACGTTGCTTTACGCACCACAACACAGTTTGACTGACACAAGCTGACATGATCCCACACTTGGTAGCACAACATGACAGCTTAAAATATAGGAGTGGGTCACACCAGCCCTCTTAACACTCCTTACTCATTTCGTCTTTTCCTCTGTAAAATAAAAACAACCCCTGCTCCAAAAGTAGAATAAAAAATACCCAAGACCCTTGATGCATTACAGCAATTTCTTTCCTTCAGCAATAGAAAATTCTCAATCTGGCTATTTACATAAAAATTTAGTATTACTAAGCCTTTAAAAAAGAAATACTACTTCTAGTCTTTGTTCAATATTGGAGCTGTGGGAAGCTGAAAGCTTACAGGGATAAGGTAGGTGGGAAATTCTCTGAAGAAAAAACAAGTGACTGAATCCTGGCTTAAGTTTTGTCCTGCTACAGTCTCTGTATGACCCAAGGCTAGTCACTTAGGCCAGATTTTTAAAGGCACTTGGATGCCAAGTCCTCATTTGAATAAATAAACGCTAATCCTTAATACCTTTAAATAATTTTAGCCTCTAAATAAGTTTAGCTTCTCTTTGTCTGAATTTTCTTTTTGAGGAATTCACTATCTTCTCCCTGCTGTAAGGAAAAAAAAAAAAAAAAGAGGTACAGAAGTATATGAGGTACAACTGAGGAAGATGGATGGAAAGTATCGCCTGTATTTTTCTCTATTCCAATAAGGGCTCCAGACTTATAGTGTACTGGGAACATTCTAGTAAAACACCTTCAATGCTCCCATATTTTTCTGAGTGCATCATTTTGGCATTCTGATACTATTGTTTTGGCATCTGGCATTTTTACTCTGTTGGTGGAGATGCCTTTACTTACAGTGTATCATGTAGCTACAAGCCATCTGTGCTTTAACCTCATTTCAAGCATGGTATATTCCTTCAAACTTGAATTGTATGGCAGTCTGCAGCACAGGGGAAGCTGCTTTTTTTTTTTCTTTTTTTTAAAAAGTCTGGCAGTGTTCTACATACAAAGGAAAACCTTATTCTGTTACAGATAGTCTTTCTATTCCTCTTCTTCAGTTCTGGCCACCATATTCTTCAGTTTTTTAAGTACCATCCTCTCTTTCAAATCTAAGAAAGGTTATTCAATCCTTCCTATCTCTAATCCCCCGCCTACCTAGTTTTCTCACGTTTTTACAACCTCCCATATGGATAGTCATGGATATTTAAGAAAAGAAAAAGATTTCCCTGTTGACAGCTGTGACAAATGTTCATCCATTACTTTTATGCAAAATTAAATTATTTTCTTAATCATATCTAATTAATTTTTAAACTCTTTTAAGTTCAAATTAAGACACTTGACTTGCAATAAGAGAAGTTTCTCAGAGTTATGAAGGAATGAAACCGCATTTCTTGGTTTTCATATTGAAACTAAAAGGGAAAGTTCAGAAGGGTATGCCTAAAAAAAACCAAAGGTGAAGCCATAAGGAAAATACCCTTTGGTATTCAAAGCTCACTTACAGACTAAGTCCTACCACTTTTTAAATTTATGCATAAATAGATACCTCGATGGAGTTACTGATAAGAGGAGCATAAATCATACTTAATAATTGAATGCAGCTTGCATGCCTCTAAAATTTGGGGTCACATCTGCCTGCCTTGCTACAGCTGGCAGAGTGTAATAATTAGGTTGTCTCCTAAAAATGAGATTTATAAAATTGTCTTTGCAGACATTATTACCCCTCCAAGAAATTTCAGATCAATTTTTAATTGATATAAATAAAAACAGCTCTGTGGGAACCAGTTGAACCCTGCTGATACATGTCTGCAGGGAATCTGTCCTTCCATTCTCGGGTCAGGTTTGACAAGAGTTGCATGACCCATTAGTTCTTTATCTCCAAAACATTTGTTACAATTTTGTCTTGGTGAGAAAGTTTCTTCAGTGTGTTTTGATTTCAGAGGTTTTAAAATAAAAAAAATAGTTAAAAAGAAAATTTAAACCACATTTGTTTACATAGATAATGAAATGTTTTACTAATAACATCAGAATGACTTAGTTTTAGTCTAAAATATTTCCCTACAATTAGCACTGTCTAATTCTGTTCAAAGGCACAGGACTCCTGTCTGTATATAATATATTTATACAGGAGGAGAGTGTATGCTTTCAAATCATAGAGAGGAGACAGAAATTCTTCACTCTGGGTAAGTCAAATATTAAAAGAAAAAGCAATTAATATATCTTATTATGGCCTTTTGCACATAGTTGCATTTCATCCTGAGAACAAAGTTAAATGCAGTATAGCTGCTGTTTGTCCCTTACTTTTCAGCACCCTGTGGGACTTTGTCAGTTGACTTGATGGTCTGTGCGGAAAGCAGCTACAATAGAATGAATAAGGGAAGGGTTTTGCTCTCATTCATCTGTTTTTTAAGAATGGTGCCCAGAATGGAGGATGAGTGTACACTAATGTAGGGGAAGAGGTCAAGAAAAGGTTTCTGTTTGCTTTAGTTGAATCAAACCCAGAAATATTTTTGTACAAATCTGTTGTGCCAAATCTAGCCCTATAATGCTAGGATTGATCAGAGAAAAGAAAAAATA
The DNA here is from genome assembly GCA_013399435.1 of Arenaria interpres. Taxonomy (NCBI): domain Eukaryota; kingdom Metazoa; phylum Chordata; class Aves; order Charadriiformes; family Scolopacidae; genus Arenaria; species Arenaria interpres. Next base: position 82,829 of record VXAK01006362.1, on the reverse strand, counting down.
TTGATGGGAACCAAATTTGCAATGTTATCATATGGGAAGAAATGCCTTCTTGACCCCAAGTTTATTTTCTGAAGAATAAGACCCGATAGAAGCTGTCAGTTTTTTTATCTTAAGCTGCAGAGCTATAAGGATTATTTCAGCTGAGGATCTTAATATCGGTCTCTGCCATCCCACAAGAAATAACACTTATGTAAAGAGACAGCAAGAGCTTTAAGAATTAAAATGAACTTAAACTCCAGACTCTGTAGGGTACGGATACCCTTTCTGCCTGGATTCACACAGACTGCGAAATTTTCTATTGCTTCTTTAACTTTTGCCAAAAAATAAGCGAAAGGTCAAAGGCCTGATTTGAATGCAGCAGTTAGGTTGTCTGCTGCAGTCCCTGGTAGCAGACAGTAGCAGGGAGGGGACAATTGCACCTTTTAAGTAAAATTTCCCCTTCCCGTTAGGAGGATTTGTCAATCTGCACCCCCAATGCTTTTGATACCCCCGAGGTGGCTGTGCTTTTCCAAGACTCTGGACAGATAAAGGAAACAACAGGGCTGTGGCAATTTCCATCTTGGAGGTCTTGCTCTTGTGTGCAGCCCAAGGCTGATCTCCAGGGATCTGTAGCAGATCCATGTCCTCTCTCAGCTGGTCAAAGGGGAGAAGGTGACAGATTAGGGTGGGTGTGAGTGGAGTTGTAATTTGGATCACCTATCCTCCCTCTGCCAAACTCGAACTGACTGGTGGGTTTGTGACTTACTGGTGAGATAGTTGGATGGGCAAGGCAGGTATTTCTTGCTGGGGTGGTTTTTTTTCTGGGGGTGGTCACGGATAAAACAAAAACCAAAACCAATGAAGACAAAACCTAAGAGCTTCTCATTTCTCTTAGTGAAATAAAATGGCTTTGTGCCATTATATGCAAGCGCTATCTGAATATGGGTATAGGCATGGCAGAGGTTAGGTGCAGGAAGCCTCGTCTGCCACTTCTGTCAGAGCACAGCAAATGTCACCCACAGACTTTCTCCCCACAGTGAATGAGAAGGATGAGGATGGTGGAAGCAGGGGTCTTATTTACCTGAGAATTATGTTGCTTAACGCTAATAGTCCACTGTAATCATTCAAGTCACCTGGGAGCAATTCCTCCACTTTCCTGTTGTGATGATTATCCAGGGAAAGAGCATCATTGCTTACCAGGATCTTGTGGGATTAAGGGTATCTCGTTTGTGAGAAAATGTTCTGCTGTCCTCGGTGCAGAATGGAGAGAGAGAAAAAAGTTGGGGCTTTTGAGCCTGTAAAGAACATGGGGAGTAGTAGGTGGCCACGCAGTCCTAAACAAAGAGTCAGGGGAATTGTGTTGTCCAGACTTGATTGCAGCAGAGTCTTTTTCTTTAATTGAAAATTGAACATTAAATCAGGAGATATGCATAGCATGCAGCTAGAGACGCTGGAAAGCATCCAGAAAGGTGGATGGCAAGGAAGGGCAAAGAAGCAATGTTGGATGAGAGAGTGAATCCTTCAGACCAGTTGCATGGTCAGGATATGAGCTGACCAGGACTTTTTATCTTTGATTCCTGAAAGGGCCTTTATGGAAAAGTACTGAAGAGACTCATCTTGGAAGAGAGAACCATGTATCATGTTACCTCTGCTTCAAAAATGAGGAAAGCCAGGGGCTTTTTTTCACAGGAAAAGCTGCACAGCAAATGGTTTTTCCAACCACTTGCTATTTTCCTATCTTCAGCAGGGTCTCTGGGAAAGGAAGACAACACGCTACCTTGTTGGGAGAGTCTAAATCTCAGAGACAACAGAAAGAGGAGTACACCAAGGTCAAATTGACTGTGTGGCAACAAAAAACCAATATATTGCCCTTTCAGATAAAATAAAACCAATGTATTGCCCTCCACAACTTGCTGTGTCTGAAAAATAAGGGCTGCAACTATTGGCAGCACAGCGTAGATCAGATTTATTGATCCATAAAGTTGTTACCTTGGCAAATGGGAATCAGAGCCTGAAGACTCGCACTATGCCTCTATCTCAGCACAGCTCAGAAAGGACCAGCCAGGAGAGGGTAAACTTCAACAAAGTGCAGGTGGAGGTTACGGGGTAAAGCAAACTTGGGAGGACATTTCCCTATAGCTCCCTGATGGAGATCTAGGTGATGGCTCTTAGTTACAGAAGAGATTTTGGGGGATGCCAAAAATTGCCCTGGATAGGAGATAAATAGGGGAAAATATGGACTTATTAAGGAGTTCTTGGTCTTTCACGTGTTCTTATATATTTTCCACTGAAAACTAGGAAACAGGAGAGATTTGAGGGGGAAAATGGTTGAAAGGCATAAGAGTAAGACAAAAGGTGTTGGCAATCATAGATCTCTCTAGGCTATTCTGGGTACCTGCAATAAAATACTTTCCTAATCACAGTCACAGCTGCTTGCTTGACTAGATGGAACTTTTTTATCAATCCAGAACACCAGCTTCAACAACTCTCAGTTTGCTATGACTGTGAAAGTTCTTTCTGATATATTTTTAGCAGCCTTAGAGATTCCTGTCTTTCCAAAGCTAGGCTTTTCAAATGAAATAATTGATTTTTGTTCAATTTTAAGGAGTCATCCATAAGATATCCGGCATAAGATATCCTACCGTGGTCTGTTGTTTAGTAATGCTGTCCTCATTTAAAACTTCTTAATGAAGGATCTCAGCAGGCCCTAGAAAATCTCAGTGGTTACCCTATGATCTCCTAGTGCTAGCATAAAGTACACGTGCAGGTCAAACTACAGTGCTCGCGGTTCCTTATTTCTACTATCTTTAAACCTTAGTCCAAGAGTCTCTAGGCAGCTAGGAATGTTGCCTTTGCAATCAGTACATGCTCAGCATTAAACACTGGCCTAAATGACTTAACCCTCCTTTTTAATTACAAATTAGTAGTATTCGTCCTCACAGTATCTTCTATAATGATTTAAATTGCATCTATTGAGGAATGTATTTTATGATAATAAAATATCAGCTGAACAGTAGAATTACATTTTTGGGGGGGTTATGATAATGCAGGAATTATTTAATAGTAGTTGTGGTGTAATTAGTTTAAAATTATGTAAGCAGTTCGTGTGTAATTAGATTTTTCTTTTAAAAGGATTAATTTTGTATGGAATATTAAAGCACTGAGCCGTCAGGCACTATAAGAAAATAACATGGCTAGACACACAGTGAAGCAGAGTTCTTAGTAAACATTCATTAGAATACTTTAAAATTATCCAATATTTAAAAAGATTAGTTACAGGAATACTCAGAAGTCATGAATTGTAAACAAACATATTTATTAAGCTGTTGACACCTTAGATAAAAAAATTCCCATGGACTGCTGTTCCCTGAATAGCAGCAGAGCTTTGCTCATGACATAATATCTAAATAGAATCTGAGAAAGTTGGGAAGATTATAGAAACACTCCAGTGTAATAATAAGAAAATTCAACAGAGAAATACATATTAGAGATAAAAAAAATATCACCCTGTTTGTATATTTAAGCAAGCATGTCAATATGTCATTTATGGATCACAGATAAACCAGAAAAATAGCTTTCATCTTTGAATACTCTCTTTCTCCCCTATCCAAAAACCCTCCAGAGCAAACTGCACAAAAATGGACCCCAGTAGAAAGAAGGAAATTTATGTATATAAGAGGGTTTTTTTTCTTTATCACCAGGCTAAACTTGCTTGTAGAATCAAGTCAAAATAATAAACTCTTGGGAATTATGACTAAATGAAGAAGCATTTTGAAATATGTCTTATCTCTAATTAATCATGTAATACTCAGAACAAAGACCAAATTTCTTCAAAGTACCCAGCTTTCCCTTTCATGCAAAGCAAAATACTTTCCAAGTTCACTGGTTCAAATACCATTCAATTTATAATTGGATTTTTCTCCTCCCATCTCCCCATGGCAAATCATTTCAGCAGCTTTGGCCTGTCTTTATGGAAGTTTCTCAGGAGAATTTGTTTCTGTTTTTTACCAGCTGTGTAGTAAAATTGCTGCACTAATCAGGGTTTCATATTTTGGACTCATAGTCACCCAAGCTCTGGGGTATTTTATTTAAAGGAACCCTGGAACTGCTAATGGACAGCTATATGAAAGCAACTTTGGTATCCACGTGTGTACAAGCAGACACATAGTCAATAAAAGTACTTGCTGCTTCTGGACTTGCAGCTGTGAAAAGGAGACTATGGGAGTAAACAGAAATTATCCTATTGTCAATGCCGAAGGAGTAGTGTTCCTGCCTTACTCCTCTACTGCCGTCTGTCTCGGTCTACTGCCCTCTGGATATAGCATTGTTTTTCCCTCTACCTTAATTGACATAATGTGCAGTCTTTTTGTCTCCAAAAGGAGACAAAATTTTCAGAGTCTGTATGGCTGGCAAGTAGCTCCATCAGGTTATTGTGGGTAGCCAGCCCGGTAACTGAGCTCCTGTAGCCATTCTTGGAAGTGTTTCTAGATGTGGCAAATAAAATTTAAGAAAACTTCTTTCAGATTTCAGTGAGGATAAATTACAGTGTATTAAATTATTTCTAGACTAATCATATATATATGCACATGTTAGCTATCACAGCTTAGTTAGTCCTTGGTTATCAAGTGTAACTTCATTACAATTCTGGCATCACAGAGCTTTGTTAAAAAACAGGTGTCTTTTCATCTTTTGCGACATGAGAGTGTATTTATCAAATACTTTGTGACCATTCAGGCATATGAATGAAAGACTGCAAATGGAGCAGGTTATGTTTTATTAGTTGAACTACATGTACAGATGTTCCAAAGCTGTAGAAGAGAGCTAGAAATTGGGACCTGGTTAGCAGTCCTAGCTGAACAGGGTGTGTCTTACATTTTGTATTATGTGCTCTTATTTTATCAGCATGTAATGCACTGTCCGGCATATCACATCAGAGAGCTTCCTCAGCTGATGCAGAAGGCTACTATGAGCTTGTTTTAATACAAATCTCTCCTCCAGTGTCCCCTCTGCTATAAAATTGGGAAACAAATGAGAGCTTGATGAATAGCAGATTAAGTTTATTGGCAGTTACATTTATTTTTCTACCGTTTAAATAAAACATGAAGTATCAATATATCAACCTTTATGTATGTGACTGTAACCATATTTTTCCAGCCTATGCGCAGTGCTTGTACTCTAGGCTCATAAGATATGTGGGAAAAGGCCCTCTGAGTGTTTGAATAACTCTTAGCACAATAGAGCCTAAAGGATGATTTGTGCCTTTGGGCACTGCAGTCATGTAAGTATGGAACATCTGAAATATGTTCTAGAATACGGAACTGAAAATGAGATGGGAAATACTTGTTATATTGCATATGTTATGATCAGCCTAATTTGTAAATACTGAAGTGGTTTGTCTTCAGAGGGGCATTAGGAAATTTCTGGCAAAACTCACAATAGCTTTGGCTAAGATTTACAGTGTTATTCAGACACTTCCCTCCCATGGATTTCCAAAGGCTATTGGGACAGACTGGCAAGACTGTAGTGACCACCACTGCTTCTTTTTATCAAGGGGCTGCTTTGGAGCAAATAGGTCACATAGTATCTACCTGCCCAAATGGTGATCAGTCTTAGACATGTGATCCACACAGTGTCGATGAGCCTAGGGAAACAGATATTTCTTACCGTGAACGGATGCCAAATTGACAGAGTTTTGGCCAACTTAAATCTGTACCTGGAAACTAGTTGCAGACTTGAAGGTTGAGAAACCATTGTCACTCTTCCCAATTTAAATCAAATCTTAAGATATAAGGGATAATTATATTTAAGGGATATTGTTCTTGAGTTTATTGAACAGGGTATGAGGGGTAAGGATGGGGTGGGAATGGTAGGTCTGAACCTAGCAGCTAGGGAGACAGCAGGGTTAGGTGAAACTGTCCCAAGTACAGGCAGATCTGGAGCAGGCAGCAGCATTACTCTGTGGAGATTATTGGAGAAGTTTTCAATAGCCTAGTTTAAAAATGGAAGTGAACTGCCTGTATATTCCTAAGTGTATAATTCATTGAGTGGATCTTTTCTTCCGCATATCTTTTGAACATTAAAGATGTCTTTGCACGCTATAAATAATTATTGATATTTCACATAAGAAACTAAACATGCTCCAGGACTGAGGTGTTATTGATTTAGCCATTACTTTTCACATTTCTTCCTTACCATTAGATTTGCTGCTTGCTGCATTTTATAATTATTGCACTATTGCATTTTAAATACTCCCAGAACCATGCCTGTGTTTCAGCTAATAAAACAAGAAAGACTAGTGTATTAGATAGGTTCTTTGGTTTTCTTTTTTATCTCAGGTTTATGTTTTACATTATCATATCTGGGTAGATAACAAGTGACTTATAATATATTAATACAATCTCACAATGTCTATATGGAGTAAGATCCTAGCTTGATCAGTACCTTGTGCTAGGTTGTATTTTATAATACTGACCTCAGAAGTTGTACAGAGATAGGATAGCATCAGCTGTGATAAATTAAATCACCAACTTTGTTCTGCCATAACCCCACACGCTTCGAATTTCAGTATTGTCTCTTTACTGATTAACACATCCTGTCTGCAGTTGAACACACCATACCACTGAGTGTCTAGGAAAGTGTAACTGCAAACACTTAATATAAAAGACACCTTCAATCACTAAAAAATAATAAATTCTGAGTAGGGTTTCTGAAGAACATGAAGTGGTTCTTCACTTCTTTAGGAAATAAGCATATTTAAACCCACCTGGACATGTTAAACCCACCTGGACATTTTCCTGTGCAACCTGCTCTAGATGGACCTTCTCTGGAAGGGGGGTTGGACTAGATGATCTCCAGAGGTCTCTTCCAAGCCCATATCATTCTGTTATTCTGTGATATCTGTTTTTTCATATGTACAAATACAGCTATATGTAGGTTTCTCTGTACACATACAATATATATGTGCTTACTGTGAAGATGGAAAAAGAACGAACATTAGATTGATACTTTTTCATTCTGGTCTACAGATTCACTCTATTACCCTACCTAAACAATTTATTTTCACTCTGACCCCATTTTTATATGTATAAATTGAGAATACTAATACTTAACAGTACATGTTGTTTATTTGGAGATACAGTAGTCAGTAGAAAATCACCTAGAAACAACATAACTAGGATGGTGTACGGGGCTTGTGGATGTTGATTTCTGCTCCTTGATTGTTCATCGCTATGAACAGTGCTCAGTGTTTTGAATGATAGTTTGTGCTCCTACATGGCAATTATGTAGAGTGAAAAAACAAATGATGGAGTTGGAGTGCTGTGTGGCCTTGGTCTTTCCTTCTCCGTGCTTCAATTTCTCTGCTTTTCAAAAATAATTATTGGCATTTTCCCCAAATTTTAAGTGAATTTTGAGATCCTAGGAGAAAGACACAGTCTCACCTCATCCCCTAACCCCCACTCCCCCCAGGTTAAAAAGTGTGCCTTGGAGCTAATTTTGAGAACGTTTAAAGCCAGCTTCCTTTGTGTTCTTTTAAGGAATAGGAGCACTGTTTCAGTTTTGGAGCCATAAATTGTCATAAACCGCATGGTTTTTTACCAGCCCAGTGACTTGATAAATATGGTATCTAAGAGCAGCACAGGACAACAATGAATCTGTATGGGCTAGAAAGGAGTATATGCACCATGTTTAACAAGGAATAATTGATAGGCAGACAATAGAACTGCTGCTATGCTTTATTTACTCCCAGTTTTCTCTTTCATTCTTTGCTTTTGTGTTCAATTTTGAGCAATTTGTGGGACCTCTGATTTTATGCAAAATAATTGGAGGTTATTTCCCACTAGTTACCAAGATAAGGGTCCGGGTGATGTAAAGAAATGTAAAAATATCTATCTCATTTAACAACAAGGATTCTCCCCTTCTCCTACCTACATGGAAGTCAGCTTCTGAAAAGTGCTCAGTGCTGGTTTAACTGGGTCACAACATGACCTGTACTGCACGGATGTTCCCTGTTAAAGGCTTACACGGCTCCAGGCCTTAACTGCTGTAGCTGGCTGGGAGGAGGAGGGTAGGAAACGTATATGCAGTAATTATCTAGCTTATTTGCATGAATAGTGTCTTTTTAAACAAAGAGAAAATTTGATGCCTTTTCCTTTAACGAAATATAAACAAGCAAACAAACAAACAATCACATTTCTTTCAGTTCCCATATGAGAACGCTGAACCTTTTTCCCCTGGGTTTCCAGCAGAAACATTAGAGATTCCCAGATGAATACGAATACTAGAAGATTTTTAACATTAATATGAAATTCACTTATCAAGCTGATCCAATTCACAATTAAGGTGAATTGGCATGTCAACACTGAAATGAGGGGAACTGTGACATTTATCAGCAGCTGCAAACCTGGCTTGGAAAATATGGACATGAGATTTTTAAGCATGTTAAGTGTTTGGCTTATTTTTTCCCTTCACTGATATAGTCTCTTCTCTGAGTCCATTTATTCAAGCTGGGATCAGCAGATAATTCTTTCTGAGCAGCTAAAGATAACTTTTCCTGTAATACAGCTAAAGTTAGTTGTATTATTTTAATAACCTAATGATTAATTCATTCCAGTTCTTAATCTGTTGCATATGCAACAGGTTAGTCTACTTCAGCTTTAAGCAACATAATTTGAATTCCAGTCTCCAAATTTTAGTTTAGGTTATCTCTCATCAATATCATTTTTAATCTTGCCTGTTTCTAAAGAGTATCATAGTCATCTTTTCTATCCAGATTTGATGTCCGAGACTAAGAGGTACATTTTCTATGTTTATAAGTACATAAACAAGCACACTTAGATTTTATACACAATGGAGTATAGTAAACTTCAAAATCATATGCTGGCCCATTTAGTTTGATAATTACTTACATTTCCAAAACTCAGCCATTTGGTTACTCTTTTATTTGCAACAAAGGCAGTCTGGGGAACAGCTGAGATATGAACCCACATTTTTCAGATAGACCCTTAACTATAAAAGCACTTTTTTCAAAGGGTGTTATAAAAAATATACCTGGAAATCTAAACATATCTACATAAAACTACAAGAAAGAATACTTTTTCACCTTCCAGGAAAAACAGGTCATAAGAGCTTTCTCAGTGTCCCTTAACCATCACAAATGTATTTTGCTGTTTTGAGAGCAAGAAGCATGAGATAAGACAAATGTGTAATTACTTCTTGACCCACTCTTCTGGGTTATACATTTTCATGAGGTGCCACGATTCATTATTTGCATTGATATGTACAGAAGGATGGGGCTGCTTAGTTGATATTCATTTATTCAACAGCCTGTAATCTATATTTAATGGAGTACCAGACTGTGGCATAATAAACCGTTTAAAAAGATAGCTGCTGCTTACACAGGGGTTATTGCTTGCATAACCTGTACTTATTTTTCATTACAAAACTAAAAGAGCAAAGCATAATTCACACAAGAAAATGAAGTTAACATTTAATGGCTTGAAAAATGATAGTGTACCATAATGCTGTGCAGTACTCTGAACACTTATAAAACAAAACAAGGGAGCAAAAAAATAAATACAAATAAAAAGGCATTAACAGTGCACCGTGAAATATGGGCACCAAAGCAAAACAATGCATTCCAGTTTGCCACCTGCTTAGCACAAGCACTCAAAGATTGCTAATTAGTCTGAAACAAGTAGATTTTTGAGTTACAAACACCTACCCTTAACAGTGTCACAAATGCTGATTTTTTTTGTTGTTGTTGCTTTTCCCTTCCTTAAATCTTCCTTCATGGAAATGGAAGTTTTCACATCATGCATAAAAGTGCTGTGTGGACATCTCCGCATATAACCGTGGAAGCTATTGACAAACATAATGATTGCCTCTACAAAAACATCTCACTGTAAGTCAGATACTGTCTAGGCTTTAACTGAATAGTTTTAGTAAGCTGCAAAGTCTCGTTCCAAGCTGATTGCAGAATGAGCGAGATCTGCCCTGCTAATCAGAGTCAGTGAGAAAAACCCTAAGACAGGTGATGGGATAATTGTGGGAAGCCCTAAATTTTGGGGTGTTTACAATTCTGACACCTTTGACTATGTCTACAATAACAGGATTTTCCAAGTCATCTCTCATATAAATACTGGATTTTTCCAGACCAGCTTAGCTTCTAAAAACAAATGTTATTTTAGTGAACATCTGTTAGCCCCATAGAATTTTAAAGTGTCTCAAAGTGGGAAATATGAGTTTTGTTCTTGGTGGAAGCTTGGCAGGGGCTTGTCCTTGCATACAGTGGAGGTTGTCAAGTGATAGCAGCAGGACAATGTGGGTTCAGGATATTCAGCTATTCCTCCTTCAGGGAGATATGGAGTCCCCAGCACCCCACTCCACTGGGACACAGCTGGAGCGACCTAACAGATTGAAATGTCAGTTGAGAACCAGACCTGTGGCCATATTCCCTGTAGGCATAAATAGGTGAGTTAACCCACAGTGATTTGAAAGGAAACTTTCCCCTTCCAGGCAACAGAATATTGTTTCCTGCAAAGTGTAGCGACCTCTGTTTCAGACATAAAAAACCCACACAGGCTTCTTAGATGAATGTCAAGAAAGAAAAAAATTAAAATAAAAAAAAATAAATAAAAAAACCCCAAAACACTCTCAAGGGCTTTAAAAATATAATTTAATTGGTGGCTAAAGGATTTCAAGTGTCAATTAGGGGTCATTTTATGGTTGAAGAAATTGGAGGAGGTTTTTTTCATCCTTGCATTTAAGAAGCTTTTTTCTGCTTGTAATGCTATCACGTTGTATAATGCAGTGAGTGAACGTGATATACATAGAAAATTAATGATCATTGTGCCTTGTTGGCTTTTTAAGCTTCCATTTTACTTATGTGTCTGCTGAAGAACTTTTCTATTTTAGTGTCTTTGCTTTCTGCCTTCTGGGAGTTGCATAAACACCACAGAAAGCTGACACCTGGGAATCCTTGCAGTTGCCTTAAGGGCAATTAGCTAGAAAAGATAGGCCTAAAAGCTAATTGCTCTGGTTTAGTCCTGAAAGTGCAGGTGAAGCTTGCTGAGAAATGAAAGTCAGGCAGGAAAAAGGCCAGTTAAAAATTTCTGTCTCTTGAGTTTAACTGAAGCTTTTTAGGACTGAAAACTCCTGCTGGTTTGGCAGTAAATCTCATGTTCTGATGTCTACTGGGATGAGGTCCTGAATGTTTACCTTGTGGTTTAAATATTTGGGATATTTTTTTCCTTCTGGTGTTGGGGAGAAAGGGGGGAATCAACAACAAAAACACGATGGGACTGGGAAGAGGAAAAGATCTAGACTGTCAATGGTATAATGCTTCTAGAGTCTGTGTGGCTGCAAAGTGTACCGGGATTGAAAGCTGGGTGTATAAGACAACCAGAGGATCACAGCAAACAGCATTTCTGATATTCTTAATTTGGCTTCATAAGCATAAAGTCAATACGCTCTTCCCAGATATTCGTTGCTTTAGATATGTAGTTAAAAAAAAAAGGGTATTTAGGGAAGATTTGAATCTGGTTCTATTTATTTGAGTTTGGATGTGGTAGGAGTGCAATGAGAAGTATGAAATAGCTGCTGTATACTGAATAGCTGATTCACCGGAACTAGGAGGGGAAATCGCTTCCCCATCTCAGAATCTTTGAGTCCCCAAATAATTTTCCTGTCCTGACTTCAGATTTTCAAAATGTTCAATTTTAAACAAACACACAAAATGCTGGTTCCAATGTCTCTAAAATGGCCTTGTATGTTTGTCATTTGGCTCTATTATTGAAAAAAAAAGTTGAGACTAAAAGTTCCCCTCTTCATTTTGAAATGTCAAGGAATGTTGTGTGAATAGTGAGTGGAGGAAGGAAATCAAAAATTTTGGATTCAGAAATCTGTGAGAATAATCCATTTCTACAAATAGCAGTGAAAATGCAACACATGTCTTCAAAAAGCTCCCAGCTGGCTTTATTTCCATGAAGTATTTTAAAGCTGGATTTACTGACTATGTTGAACAAACTGTATTTTGCTCCTTCATACTTCAAAAATATGTCTTGGTGTAAGGTATATACCCAGAAATGGCAGGCTGTCTATGTTAACCTTCCTCCTCCCCATCCACAGGATACTTTTGTTTTGTATCATTATGTCCTCACCATTATCTATCAACAATCCTGGTGAACAGGAGAGGTACCAGATGACTGGAGGATGGCCAATGTGACGCTCATCTACAAGAAGGGCCAGAAGGAGGATCCGGGAAACTATAGGCCTGTCTGCCTGACCTTGGTACCGGGAAAGGTCATGGAGAGGATCATCTTTGGAGAGCTCTCACAGCAAGTGCAGGGCAGGCAAGGGATCAGGGCTAGCCAGCATGGGTTTATGAAAGGCAGGTCCTGCTTAACCAACTTGATCTCTTTCTATGACCATGTGACCCGCTTTCTCAATGAGGAGAAGGCTGTGAACATTGTCTACCTGGACTTTGGTAAGCCTTTGACATCGTCCCCCACGGTGTTCTCCTGGAGAAACTGGTAAATCATGTCATAGACAAGTGTACCCTTCACTGGATAAAAAACTGGCTGGATGGCCGTGCCCAGTGAGTTGTGATTAATGGGGCGAAATCCAGTTGGTGACCGGTCAGCAGTGGTGTCCCTCAGGGTTCAGTTTTGGGGCCAGTCTTGTTTAATATCTTTATTGATGATCTAGATAAGGAGATTGAGTGCACCTTCAGTAAGTTCGCAGAGGACACCAAACTAGATGTGAGTGTTGATCTGCTTGAGGGTCAGAAGGCTCTACAGGGGGGTCTGGACAGACTGGATCAGTGAGCCAAGGCCAATGGGATGAGGTTCAGTAAGGCCAAGTGCTGGGTCCTGCATTTCGGTTACAACAACCCCAGGCAATGCTACAGGCTTGGGGAAGAGTGGCTGGAAAGCTGCCCAGCAGAAAAAGACCTAGGAGTGTTGGTGGACAGCCGGCTGAAAATGAACCAGCAGTGTGCCCAGGTGGCCAAGAAGGCCAATGGCATCCTGGCCTGTATCAGGAATAGTGTGGCCAACAGGAGTAGGGAAGTCATCATGCCCCTGTACTCTGCACTGGTGAGGCCTCACCTCGAGTACTGTGTTCAGTTCTGGGCCTCTCACTACAGGAAGGACATTGAGCTGCTGGAGCGTGTCCAGAGGAGAGCCACTAAGCTGGTTAGGGATCTAGAGAACAAATCATACGAGGAGAGGCTGAGGGAACTGGGCATGTTTAGTTTGGAGAAGAGGAGGCTGAGGGGAGATCCCATTGCCCTCTACAACTACCTGAAAGGAAGTTGTAGAGAGGTGGGTATTGGCCTCTTCTCCCAAGTGAATAATGACAGGACCAGAGGAAATGGTCTAAAGTTGCAGCAGGGGAGGTTTAGATCAGATACTAGGAAGAATTACTTTACTGAGAGGGCAGTCAGGCACTGGAACAGCCTGCCCAGGGAGGTGTTGGAGTCACCATCCCTGGAGGTATTTAAGAAACGTGTAGACGTGGCTCTTCAGGGCATGCTCTAGAGCCCGAGATTATTGGTTTGTGGGTGAGAGTGATGTGGTGGGGTGTTGTGTTTTGTGGGGTTTTTGTTGTTGTTTGGTTGTTTTTTTTCGGGTTTTTTTTTGTTTTTTTAAGGTTGGACTCGATGATCTCAGAGGTCCCTTCCAACCATGGTGATTCTGTGATTCTGTGGTTTATCCACCTACAGAAGGCCAGCCAAAAGGAGCCCATTCCACATACCTTTGTGACTCAGGTTTTTACCTTCTAGCTGAGAGAAGTCACTGGGCCTCTCTTGCTACCATGTTCTTTGAGGGTGATGTGAAATTGTGCTTAGCAGTTTTGAGGGGAGTAGAAAATTAGGAAGGGAAGCGGACAGGCATGGTCTCATAACCTAACCAGATCCAGTATGTTTCCTTTGCCAAGACTGAGGCAATCTAGATGTTGGAGGACCCCTTAACTTTAACATTTCCCAAATTTCTATCCTTGCTGTGATGAAAGATGAGATGGAGTTCAGGGGTAAGGTTACCTAAGAATGGTTAATCGTTTTGGGGGTTTGAACCCAGGCACAGCAAATTGGTTTGATCAGTGTCTGCAAACCACCTCTCACTGAAAAAGGGAGAGACATCTCGATATGTCCTAGAGAAGGATTCTCTGAGACAAGTAGATGCATGACTCACTAGAAAAAGAAGAAATTTGGTGGATTTGTGATACGTTGTGCACAAGCGTACAGAATACATTTTTCATTTTCATATGCAAATGTGCATGAGTATGACTGAGGGAAAGTGGTCTCATAGCACTCACTGTTGAGACTGGTAAATTGCTGATGCCAACCTTTCCTGAACAGTCAAGTGGAATTCAGTGCTGAGATGTTTTTTATCTTCAGCTTAATGCAGTAAAACCTTCCTCTCTTTCTGCTCATTAACATTTTCATAGTTCCAAGGAAATTAACTTTACTTTGATAAGCATGTACAAGAAAACTCTCAACTGAGACATGTTTTAAGCTCGTAGTTAGAGCACGCATGCAGGGAGCGTGAGTTCAAGCACGGATGAAGGATGAGTTGGGGTCTGCGGCTTGCCCTGCTTTTCAAAGCAGCACTAGGCACCGGGGTCATAGCTGGAGAGGCAACACCACTATCTCCTCTCTCTTCCACACCAGACCCAAATATGTAATTGTAGTCTGAGAACGCAATGATTCCCAAAGATGTGTTAGCTTAGTGAGAAATGAAGATGGCAGCTTATGTTTTAGATACAGGGTTAACTTTGCAGCTCCTCATGCTAAGTGCTCGGGAATTCCTGGCAATGCTACAGATGGACATAAAAAAGCATCAGAGGTATTTCACATTTACAAAGATAAGTGCCTCAAGGGTCAGAAGTGAAAGAGGTTTGACAGTGCTCCCTATCAGATTGGGACGCTTTGCTGATGTTTCAAGTATCTGTGTCTATTTTCTTGGTAAGTGCACTTTTCTAAGATAAAGCGGAATAAGGCTGGCAAAATCAGCTCCTTGTGTTCAACACTGGAGAAGACCAATTGCCTTCAGAGGCAGATGGCTGCAGCAGGGGTAGGAACCAGGTTTCCTGGCTTGCCAGACAGATCCTGAAGCCTTTACTGACTAGGTCTATGTGCTGCTCCAGTGGCAGGTGGGGACTGAAAATGAACTGAAGAGATAAGTAGCAGAAAAAAAGCATCAGGGCATGAAAAGGAAATGCTTGCTATTTTGAAAATGGCATTTCATTAAATAATTGAGTTCCCCCTCCACGTGCACGCTCATTCCATATGCTCAAAGTTAAAGCTAAGTGTTTCCTTCTTTTTATTGCTTCTCTGTTATCAGCACAAACATGTAATCTTGGGCTTACTGCTAAGTGTGTATCTGTCTTCAGGTTTTATGCTCTGTAATTCCCAAGGAAATCAGTTCCTGATATCTTGCATTGAAAAACTATGCTCACTCAGCAGGGTAGAGGAGTTTTAAAACTGTAGGCAATGATGGTAATCCTTTGCTTAGTTATACTGGTGTAAAGCCTGAGTAATTTTAGTGTAGGAAAGAGAAGAATCAGGGCAACTATTCTCAGGAGGATGTTCACTAATTATTTCTAGATAAGGTGGTGGGAGTAATTAGTGCTAGATATTGGAATCAGCTCTCAATGTAATTTGTGTCCACATAAAAATACCAACACCTACCTCTGCTCAACTTCTGTTATCACTTTTTTCTTTTTTTAATGGAAAAGTAAAAAAAAAAAGCCTACTGAAAATACATGAAATGATCTGTACATGTGTCTTTTTGGATGCCACAGATATGTATCAGCCAATGACTTCTATAATATGAATGGATTTATGTGGCAGACAGCACCGGTAATCAGGTCACCATGTAGTTAATACGGCAGAGTGGATATGTGCCTTGGTTTGAACTGAAATCAGTGGTGGCACTCAGCAGATCGGGTAGAGACTGTGTAGAACAGACCGACCCACTCACTGCTCTTCAAGGTAAACAGGGGATGTGACACATTTTGGGCTGATGGAGAGGAGCAGGGTTTCCTGTGTTGGTGTGAAGGTATATTTTAATTCTGATCAGGTAAGAGTTAGTCCTAGAACTGTTTAAAAGTCTAATTTCTGCTCCAAAAGAAGTTGCTGTGTTTCCAGACTGGTTTCCTTCCCACAAGGCGACCAGTGGAGCCCAGAATGTCTTGCCCTTTCTTGGGGTAAAGCATTCTGAGATGATTAGGGCCTGGAGGTCCCAGGAATGCATTTCTTATAACATCCACAAAAGGATATGGATATTAATGTTGCCCTAAGCATAAACATTTTGTTCTGAGTATTCTTCTGATATTATTACTATTTTTTAAAATGTTTCTTTTACTTTGAGGAAATTCTTCAAAACCTGTTCTCTTTTCCCAGAAAATTCTGATTTCCAACAGTGCCTCGCACGCTAGCACTTCTTTTTATTTTTTTGTGATCTATTTTGCCTGACCAGTTGTCTGTTGTGGGAACTCACCCTGGCAGGGTGCCTATATTGTACTTTTTCCTCTATAAGCCAGGTGTTCAGCAAGAATTTGGATTTTGTCAGCCCAACCCCCTGATATACTGTTTCACTTGGCATTAGTATACACTTTTGAAGATAGCTGGGTGCTTACACTAAGGAACACTGATATTATAGCATATTAGAATCCTGTTTTGTTGTTATACCAGTAGTCACCTCACATTATTTTACCTGTAATTTCTTTTACTGAGTCCCTGATATCTCCAAGTGTAAAAAATGTGTAATTTTATCAGGCCTTCATGTGATGCTTCCACTCAACCATCAGGAAACATCTGGAGACCTTCCTTTTAATTTCCTGCAATCACCATGAGATGGCAGTTGTCAATTGCTGGACTTGCTTCACCCCATTTGAACCAAATGATTCAAAGCATATTGATCCTTGGAGACACCAAGCTTTCCAGCTTTGCTGTTCGCAGCATGCAAGTGTGAAACTTTACAAGTGACTTTTAAAGGCAGCCAAGGAATGTGTGAGACAGATTGTTAGGAAAAAAAAACCTCAACAACCCAACATTATCTAATTTGATGGTGCAGAGCATTATGCCAAAGTAAGGCATGTGTTTGCTGTTAGCAATCAAAGTGGCTTAGCGAATGAAAAGTGACATTTTGTTTATGGGATTTTATAAGCAGGAGATCCCTAGGGAAATTAATTTGGCCCTCTGGAACACTGCCCTCCTCCGTGTCACTTCTCCGGCAGCCCCAGCATTTTTTTACCACAAAGCTCGATATTAGTTTTTGGGTAAATGGAACCCAGAGGATGTGGGTGCAGCAGGTATCTCCATATTATATTGCAAACCCATGGCAGGTCTCCAGTAGTTTCATAGTGCTCCCTAATAAATCATCAGGTCACAGGTAATGGCTCAGATCCTGGGCTGCAGCTAATGAGCTACCAGCCAGGGAACTGGGTTTTATTTTGTCCTTTCAATAAAATCCCAGAGCACAAACCCAAGCTTTTTAAAATAGTGCTCCCCATACATAGCCTGGAGGCAATCTAAATAATTTAGATTCTTCTTCATGTCTGTTATTCTGTGGGAAAAAAAAAAATCCTGAAAATTCTCAACTTATTTCTTAATAACAGATTGCTCCAATTTGTGTCTCCATTCTCTCTAACTATATTCCCAGTCCATTTTCAGCTGGACATGTTGTTATTATTTTTTCATGAGCTGAGTGTTTTATAAATTTTTTCAATATGTGTTGTTAAACAGTTGCTCCCCTCCACCACATGGGTCGCCAAATGGTATTCAGAAGTGCATCACTTCTTCCTGATTTTTTTTTTTGGTGGAAATCAGTAGTGCCTTATATTTATAGCTTGAAAATTTTACCATCTAATTTTCAATGTAGTTTTATATCTAAAAACATGAGTTCTAGTTATATCACATTATCACCATGAATAGTTTAAAAAAATCAATAAATGACATCTACGTTGATTATATCCTGGGGGTTCGAGAAATAGAAAATGATACACACTCATAAAATTGCTGTGTTTTCAGCCATGTTCTTGCAATCCCAAGGCCTTGAGCTATGGAACCAATCTTCACAGTGTCAGATATCCCAACCTACAGGATTGATAATGCAGAATGAAATTGTATTTTCTAATGCTTAGTTTACTCCTCTTTGAAATGAGTCCAAGATTTGTCTAGGCTAGAAGAGACTGAGACATATATGTCTGGGCTCTTATATCCCCCAGTTCTCCTCATAACAAACTATTTCAGAGCATAAAGTAAGATTTGGTTAAGGAAAGACATTGAATCATGGCTTTGAAGAGGTGATGAAGGCTCTACACTTTTCCTCAAGATTTTCTTAGTCAACCTCCTTGTCAAGCACGCATGTAGCAAATTTCTTGCTATTACTTATCTATTTCCGTTTCCAGACTCTGGTCATGTCTCTCACCAAAAGATTAAAATCTTCTTTGTGCACCATACTTCTTCTCTGTGAAGACACTTGCATATTTCAACCAAGTCACCTCTCACTCTTTTTTTCTGATCAGCTAAGCAGATTGAGCTCTCTGAATGCCGCAGTCATACCAGTTTTTCTAGTCTTAGAATGGATTTCTGTGACTCTTTTTCTACCTTTCTATTATTGTGTTACTCTCCTTGAGTTTTTCTTGCTCTTCAGCATCCCCCTCAAAA
>VXAK01006362.1:0-64134 GCA_013399435.1 Arenaria interpres | reverse complement strand
CAAAAAAAAAAAAAAAAAAAAAAAAAAAAAAATAATAGAGGTATTGTGCCAGTGCTTGGTATCTGAAAATTTAAAAAGACATAAAAAGTTAGAACTTAAAATAAATGTAAAAGGTCCTTCAGTGACCAAACTTTTCCAACCACAGCCAGTTAGGAGGGAAAATTAATCTCATTCTCCCTTGGAGTTCATGAAGGAAGATGATGGTAAAAGAACTTCTTGAAGCAAGAAAATCTCTCAGTTTAGAAGGGGAAGACTCATTTTTTTCCCCATTCCACTTAAAAGAGTGGCATGTGTTTATAGAAAAGAGAGCATTTTTAATGGGAAAAGAGAAGTCCATTCCAGAATAGCCTATAACCTACTGTTTCTCAGCAGCCTCGTGTTTATGCCTGTCTGTCTCTAGTGGGTGCTCTAGTCTCAGGGAACTGGGTAAAATACTTTTTTTTTTTTTTAATGTATGTTAGTGAGTGCTCATGACTGTGATGCTGCCATCCCAATAATGATACCACCTGTCTGTTCCTGTCTTTCTGGAGGAGAATCTGTCCTTCTCAAGGTTATAATCCTCCATGAGCTCCCCTAATCTCCAGTCCCTTGGTGTTTTCTTCCCAGTTCAGAGAAGTGGAATGGAAAGAGCAGCACAGAAAAGGATGAGACCAGCAGATTGATAGGCCTAGTGTAGGGTGGACTGATTGCCAAAATACATGTTAGGGAAGCCCTGTGTACAGCTTCAAGTGTTTGTAAAAGTTTGGTATGTTTGTAAGAGAATATATCAAATGATAAAATGAAGTAAAAAAACCTAATAAAAGTAAGTAAAATTGTGGCTGGTGTGGCTGGGAAAGATGGTATCCTGTCTCTCATAAACATTTCCTTCTCGTGGGTCTGTGCTCTCATTTGGAATTAGAAATTGGAATCCTGGGAGAAAAAAAAAAAGGTAAATAAGGAAGCCTGGAAGAAAATAAAGGGCCCCACAAATCAAAACGATCTTCAAACACTCTGGCAAATTTCCTAGAAGATATCTGTGATGCTCTGATGAAATAACAGCAGCACAGGGTGGAATATCAGGATTTGATTTCTGCTAAGAGCAGAAGGTGGATTTTTTGCTTAAAAGTTCATTTTTCTAAATCTGCCTTTAGCTACACAAAAGTTTGCTACAGCCAAGGACATTACAATTCATAAATATATGTGTTTGGAGTTTTGATATAGCTTTGTTAATGTTTAAAGACACTCTAGTCTTTTTCTCCCTCCTTTCTTTCCAGCTCTTTCCCACCTGTTCAGTTTAGCAGTTCTGTTTCACTTCCAGCAACTATATATTATGCACGCACACTCAGTAAAGCTAACAAGAGTTCTGCAGCAAACTAGCTTTGTACATAAATACTCATTTTGAAAATACAAAATCAAATTGCAGTTGTTTAATAAAAACTGCTTTTGTTGTAACAAAAGAAATTAGACTCTCTGAAACATATTTTTTATGGGGATATAAGCCCCATAGACACTCAGCTGGTTTTTTATTAATCTGATGATTCCTTAGATATACACAGACAAACATTTAAAGAAAGTATTTGTTTTGCCATGGAATTTATCCTTTCTCTTGTTTTAATGAAATACTGCTGAGTATATGTTCCCGGTTAGGTTAATGTTATACTTACTTGATTTATAATATGGGGGCTGCTTATATGTGTAGGCATATTTCTTAACAACCTAGAAACCAAAGCCTTAAAATACTAGAGCTTTGCTAACATTTTTAATGCAATGAAAATGTCTTTGTTTTAGAGAGGATATTTTGTTTGTAACTCCTGAATCTCTAACTTTGGTATTCTAATTGCAGTGGAAATGCAATAGTTCCTTTAAATTAAGAATTTATGGAGATGTTGGACTGCTAAATGTGAAATAAGTTCAATATGAAAATAATAAAAATAAAATCTCACTTATGATGAGCCTTTATGCACCAATAAAACATTTACAGGAAAGTGCCAGTGTTAGTGGCTGGTAGCTCAGAATTTCACTGATGGATGGAAAAAAGGATAGATATTTTGTCTCCAAGATATGTGAACTTAAATCAGCTTTTCAGGAGGCATTTTTGACTTGCAGGACAATTTCTGATTTTGGGGGGGAAACAAAACAAACAACCCCAAACAAAACAAAAAACCCCACTACTCCAACAGTCTCTCCCATTTCCTGCAGGGATCGCTGTTTGAGCTTTATAGGGTGGGAGAGAAGCAAACCTGGACTGCAATAACACTAATAAGCCAGAAAACTCTGACCACATCCCTGCATGAAATAGAAGTCAACCAGTGAGATGTGAGGAGACTACTTAGAGTGCAAATATAGTTCTGTATCTGTTAGCAGCCACTTAGTCTAGCAATGCAGACAAGGCATAACAACATTTGCAAAATCTTATAGTGTAATTTTTCACTTCTACAGACTATTTTTTTTCCTTTTTAAAACCCGAGCAACTTAGTAAAAATAAAATAATTCACTTCATTTCTCCAAGTTGCCTAATCTGCAATTTAAGTTTACTTTTTTCTTCATTTTCTTAACTAGAAATGTTTTTCATCTGGAAATGTTTGCCCAATTCATACAGCATCAGCAAAGCAACGGGAAAAGCCCAGAATACTACTTTGACAGTATGTCTGTTTCTTCATACTTGCATTTGAAACAGCTCTGATCTATGAATAGGCTTTGACTTTCTGAGGAACGAAGATGGGACCTGGGGTAACATACGCTCTATTTCTGTGCTGGCTGATGACAGGATAGCTTGGAAAATGACAGAACTGGAGCCGGGAGGGTATCAAACACACGGCAGCAGCTGTCACGGGCTCCTTGCTGTGAGTGCATGCAAGGGACTTCAAAGGCTGGAGTTCTCCAGGGATTCCTTGAACTTGTCTTTGTTTTTCTTTTTTGTTGTTGTTGTTGCTGTTTCTCCAATCATGGCTCTCTGCCTGGCTTTTCTGTATTGCTACATCTTCTTCTCATCCCTTTTGAGTCAAATTAGGAAGCTGTGAATATCTCCTGATCTTGTATCTAGAGGGGATATGAATTTTTAATCATTACTATCATCCACTATCATCATTATTTTATTGTATTTATGTAGTGCTGCTGGTCTGGTTGATGTTTTTATGAAGTGATGGAAAGGAAGGTCCTAACCTAAAGGATTTTACACTCTATTTGTAAGACGAGCAACATCACAGTCGCAACATACTCTGGGAGCTGATGGGGAGCACTAGGATAATGAAGCCAGAGGAAAAGGAAGTGTCATTTAGGGCATATTTTCCTCTTAACTTGTCTGTTTATTGACTTGCCTTACCTTGCAACAAAAACATCTGCTAGTTTGTCTGGTCAGGTGTGAAATTGGCAGCAGAAATGTAGAAAGACAAACAAACACAAAAGCCAAGAAAACCCCAACAAAACTAGAAAGACTTCATGTACTTAAATTCAACTCAGGCTGACACAGTCAGGTCCACCAGCCTTGTGTTGGAGCTGTTCTCCCCTAGATTTATAAACTTAGGGAAGCAGAAATTAACAGCCAGGTTTCGACCTGAGTCAATCTCAGCCAGTATCATGTATTAGACCACTGGGTTTAGAGGTGAGAATCTCTCTAGTTGGCAGGTTTGTGGTTATTTGTCCTAAGAATAGGTCTTGTCTCTAACAGCTTCAGACACACGAGTCACTGAAAACTTTTAAGCTGCATCACATGTATTTTCCCATGTATCCATCCGTCCCTGTCCACTTGTAGTGCAAGTGGATATAGTGGTTTAGGTCTCTAGGAAATGGTATTAAACCAGTAAGAAAGGCTATCATTTGTGTATCATAGGCTAGTGTCAGCAGACACATGCTGCTAATGCACATAGACCACGTAACAAGAGGATAACAAAATTTGCATGGCAAAATGAAGGAGTCATTGGAATAAGCGCAAGCATCCAGGGATTGCTGTAAAATAGCTGGAATGGAAACAACCAATATATTTGCAGAGCATCTTACTTTGGGATCTCCTGGTTTTGACAAAGGGACAGCCTGAACTGGACAGGGACTAGTGCTGCCATAATATGCATAACAGCAGAAACATAATGCAAGCCAAGAGCAAGACAGAGTGTCTCCTTTCCTAATTTGTTGTTCAGCGAGTTGAGAAGACCACTTGCAAATTTCAGCTGAGGAATACAATGGTGGGTTTGACTTCTTAATGGAGCTGGGTTCCATGAAAGATTCCACTTCCATCTGCTTCTGGGTGTGATTCAGCATAATTTAGGGTTTAGATTATCCTCGTGATGTGTGAAAGCACTTGTCTCCTTTTGTCTTGTTTCAACACTTGCTGTGTTTTTTTGTAAAAATTATTATGATTTTTTCCACAAAAGCTTTAAAAAAGTGTTGCTTTTTAAAAAAATTCTAGGAGAAAAATGTTTATCTCTGGGTTTTAAAAAAAAAGTTTATGTATTTGCTGAGTTATCGAGATGCCCTCTATGTTCGTGTTCTCATTCTTTAAATTATATTTCTCCTGACAAACTCATTTTCAGTCACAGTAATGAGCAGATAAACAAGGGGTAGCAGTGGATAGCTGCAGAGTGAATAGAATAATTCAGAGGGGGAACTTTTTTTCCCTGAAGAGCATGTCAGCTCTTAAAAATTTATGCATCTAGCCTTGAGATATGCAAGCCATATGCAGAAATAAATAAGCTTTTGAATACAAGCCATAGGTTTTGGCAGTGCTGGAGATATCGGAGGGGGAAAAACAGAAAAAAAATTCAATTGTTCCTGACTATTGAAGACATATAATTATTGGGTGTAGTAATTAGATAATGAAGCTCTCCCTAATAAATCTATCTTATGGCTTTTGGAACTTTGTGTAGCCATGAACATGAGGTTTTTACTGAATGTAAATATGGGTACTATGATCTTTTGCTGAGCATGTTATCAGCGTATGAAATTTTGAAGTTTTGAGGGAGGAACATGTCCATGCCATAATTTCACTGTCAGAGGCAGAAGAGACACAAGCTGATGATGAGACATTTAATAGGTACATTGCCTTTCCAAGAAACTAGGTAAAAAAAATCCCAAATCTTCATGCAGTGGTGCTCATCCCTCTATCTGTCATCATAGCTTCATGCCTTTAACTGGAAAAGCTCAGAAGTCTCTTTGCCACCTCGCTTGCTGCAAGAAACTAACTTGGTGGAAGCTTTGATGTAGAGGTTTTGTTGAACAGGAATCTTATTCTGCAATAGTTCTGGGACAAGATGGGAAGAATGTCTCTGTGGCCTTTTGTACGCGAAATCTCAGTGTACTTTCTGAAGTCACTGTCATTTCTCTTCTGCAGAGGAGTATGCTGCATGGAGCGCTGGTAGCTGAGTTGGTGTGATGCAATTATATAAGACATTGCCCTACTTTTGGTACCATGGCTAGGTTGTTGCATGGTGACAATACCTCTAGGATTTACTGCTGCCTGTCAAGTGAGGTACTGACCTCTCCAGCTCTGTTTCCCTTCTTTGGTGTCCAAACCTTATGGAGTAATATTCTTAAGGCTACTTTTAGTTTATAAGTGCAGGATGTTGTGGGTTGGCAGGAAGCTCTTGTGGGAACCCAAGAGTACTTGTTAATGGCAGTGATTCTCAGGGTCTCTTGAAGGTGTGTTTTGCAGAAATCTACAGAAGGATCTATCTGTCTTTCTGAAATACTACTTTATTGACTGGAATACAATATTGTTTATTAAAAATAGAAAGAACAGAAGGGAACCTGACAGGAAAAAAATAGCCAGCTCTTCAGAGCTGACTTAGTCCTTATTTGGGTACTACTGGTCCAGGCACATACTTAAAAACAGTTCATGGTAACACTAAAAATAAGTTTTACAGCGGCTTTTTTGCCTTGAAACTGCAATCTGTAGGAAAAAAAGTCTTTTACTGAATTTTTCAGTCCTTGATGTGACATGTAACAGTATGTTAATTTCATCGTTCCTTTAATATTGGGATACTTTCAAGAGCTGAATGAAAGATGTTTATTTTGCGGGAGAGCCATGTAGCTTTTGATTTTGTGTTCCATTTTTTGAGTTTTCACTCCAATCTTTTTAAACTGAAAGTACTTTGCTTCTAAGTAACGAAGCAGACATGCTTTTTCATTTAGGATTCTGTTGTCAGTGGCAAGGTTGCTTTAAGGTAAATGATTTTTTTTAAATTTAGAATTCCATTTAGTGATATTAAATTAACTTCTAAAACCATCATTTCAAATCCCTCCCCCTTACAAAAGATTTCATTCATAGTTTACCTTCTCTACCTCTGAAATGTGTGTATTTAGACATCAGGCTGTCCTCTGTCATGGGCAATATTTGGGGATCTAATGTTCTATTTTCTAAAACTTTCTATTTAATGCATATTTTAGAACAGTAACTGATTAATTCATGCCATCTTTGGCAAAAATATTTTGATCTGAAAAACAAATCTGATGTTTAGCAGTAGAAAGCTTCTTTTGAACATTTTCCAAATACAATGTTCCATTTTACTTTGCTTTGAAATACTGAAATTAATTTGATGACTGTATTTTTTTAATGAAGGCAAAGATTGCTTTTTTGGTTTTGTTGTTACTGTTAGGGTTTGTTTATTTATTTCTTTTTGATTTTCGAGATCTAGAAGTCACATTTTTTTATTACGCTAAAATTTAAATTCCCTCTCTTAATCTCTTCTTGTCCCTTTATCACCTTTTTTTTTTTTTTTTTTTTTTTTTTTTTAGTAAAAGAAAACACTTTTTTAGTCATCCACCTGTGGTAGGCAAATGATGGTATGTGATGGATCTTTGATAATGGATTATTTGCATAGGTCTTATGCAAAACAGCCAATTCTCTTTGTTAGCCTTAATTCTATCACCTGTTATGTTTTACCTTTTGATATGAAGCTCTTCGTAACTGTGTGCTTACGTGTTTGATGCTGCAATATACCCCTGAGCTGGCTGAGGTTCCCAAGTCATGACGCTAATAGAGGTCTTAAATTGGCTTAATAATTTCATGATTTATTATAAGATTATTCATCCCTCCTCATGACAAGAGTATAGTATTATGTGATACGCTTACACTTGGAAAAGTAGAATCTCTTGGGTCTCTTCTTTCCATGATATTCCTAATTTGATAGGTTTTAGGATCTTGAGTCTCACTGGAATCTATTCTGACTTGGACCTGAGAGTTTATAGAATTGCTCCCTCATGTTTTCATATCTCTCCTCCCTATTCTACACACATGCTTCAGAATAAGAGATTTCACACATTATTCATGATCTTTCTAATGCTTTGCCTCCCATCTGTGTACATCTGACATCAATTTTAAGTAAATGTCCACAGTCTTTTTTTTTTTTTTTAAGATGGAAACTAACTCTCAATATTTTTGTTATTTTTTCCTTATTCTGTTATTACTTTCACATTCTGGTTTTTGAGAGAACTGACATTTTCCTAAGTGTTTCTTCTTGGTTGTGATATGTTTAGGATAATTTTTCTGCATGGTGAATTGTTCTCTTTTGATATTCATTTCCAATTTGTACAAACTTTCTTGCTTATCTTGAAATCTTGAAATTGATTTTACTTCTTACATCACACCAATAACTTTGGGGCATCAGTGGTTATTGTATAACTAGCAAGGAACAGAAAAATAGTACTGCATTCTCCTGATCACTCTCCTGTTTTTAATCTTCTTTGGACACATCTCCAATGGAGTTTTATGTCTGAAAACCTGGTACGCTTTCCCAGCCAACAGAGAGAACATCCTGAATGCACTCAAATTTCTTCTCTACAAACCTGTGTAACCCCAATCGTTGACCTCAGATAGCAAGAGGGAAAAGAAATTGGAAACTGGCAGGTCATGTAATGTGCATAAAGCCACAGCAGAAAGCCAAACACCACCATTTAAAGCGATGACTGAGGAGTGTGCTGCTTTGAAGAGCTCTTCAGAGCAGGGGCTCTTTATGCCAATCCCACCTGTTCTGCATGTTTGATGCCTGATATCATGCAGAGGGACTGGATGTGTACTGTGATTTGTAATCTGTTTTGGTAGAGAACTCTACAATGAGGTCCCTTCCAACCAGGGTGATTCTGTGATTCTGTGATTTTATTGGGAAAACTTCCATTCCTACAAGCTTGGTGTATGAGAAACTGTATGTGGAAAGAAAACGAATTTCACCCTTAATCTGGACTCAATTTCCTCAGCAGCTTTTGAGGATGATTTCTGAAGGTTAGGTATAAAAATCTAAGGGATTTAGACTTGATAGTATGCGACTCTGGATTGAAATGAAGATGGGGAAAATAAAAAAAGATAAATTCATGGTCTTACAGTTCTGCTGAATCCCAGCAAGCAAGAGTCCATAAACTTTTAAATGCTAAAGTAAGGAGTTTAAAATCAATGGAGTGTTTAATAGAATTCTGTACAATGCATGCAAAATGGGGGAAATGTGGCAACAGGCAAATTTGGAATGAGTGAAAGCTTGAATGTGGCTTGGTTACATAATTAAAACTAGACAAGCAAAGAAAAATGTCAATAATCCAACCAAGAAGTCACACAAATACAGATTGGTGTCTCACTATCAAGGAAAAAAGGTAATTAACAAACCAAAGCAAACCCACAACTTGGAAAGCAGATGGCATTCTGGGAACTAGTAAGAAAATGGATTTAACAATAAGTTACCCAAATTATGCACTGAACTCCGCAGTATATCATTCAGTTAACAGGGAGCCTAGGGTGACTACCTCTGATACATGTCATATATTAACACTCAGGAGTGTCCAGTACTAAAAGTAATGTTATTCCTCCTAAAAGATGTGGAGCAGGAGATAAAAAAATGCAGAGGTGTTCTCTAAGCAGGTAACTATGGCAGGGGAATTATTTTTTTGGATGACCTTGTCTAAGGCTGAGAGGTTGGCAAAGATGTCTTAATGCAAGATTTTTATATTTTGGCAAACAGGTGCAAGTCTCAACAACAGACATACTGATAACAGACAAATCCTTCTTATCATGGAACTTGTCTTCCATACAGAAAGAAACATTCTTCAACCTTTTCTTGTAGCTGATGCCCTGGTGTGCCTTTCCTATATGCCCCAAAAGACTTTTTCCTCTGTGCTTTGCCTGGGCAATAAGGTCCAACTGAAGGACTATTTTGTCATGCAGACACTGACTCTGCTCCTACTTTGGCTACTCTCATTGTGGGGTCACGGCTGATGATCCCAGTTTTCTCCACCTGCCTCTTGTCCATGCTGTGGCAGAGATTCATTCTTACTATGATTCAGCAGCACCCTCATCCAGTCTGCGGGATCTCAACACAGTAGCAGTTATATTGCAAGCCTGCTTTGTGGTTACAGAGAAAGAAATGTGGATAATCTTAAGAGTTTTAGGAATTAAAATGTACTCTGCAAGTAAGAGGTTTGAAGAATAGCTATTTTCCCTGATAATGGGGTACTTAAAAAAGAAGTACTTCGATTAAAGGAGTCTTGGTTTAATTTAGAAGTCAATGACGTGTCATACCTTTTTAGCAAAATGGATTAATTCAAAATCTTACAGTCACTTCCTAATATCAATATGAAAAAAACAGGCAGAAGTAGATAAAAATCCAGTCAGCTGTTCACTTTATCACCCATTAATCTCTCTCTGAAGGAGAGGCATCAGATGCAATCTTGAGGTGACGTCATATGAGCTAGTGCTTACTAGGTCCATTTCTCTGGCTAAACAGCAATAGGTCTGCTAAAATTTAGTCCTATTAATTTATTTCACTAGAAGAGTCCTGGCTGTAGCAACTGGTGCCAGGAACAGGATCAGCCAAAGGAGGCACGTTTTGTCTGAATTCCGATCTCAAAGCCCAGCTTCAGTGTGAATTCTTTAATACCTGATGAATGCTGAACTTGCACTGTGGCATTCCCCTCTGCAAGGCCACCAGGGCCATCCATGTGGCCCTGGCCACTTTTACAGCCCTTTCAGAAAGGTGTTATTGTGACATCTCTAGCTTCTACCATGTTTGCGGAAAGCTGTCCAACAGATCCCAAAGAAGAGATGGGGAAGGGCCGATACCCCATCCCCGCCCTCAGCCACTCCCAAACACATGCAACTACATGCACACCACTTAAACCAGGCCAAAAAGTTCTGTATTCTGTACATACTCATAAATTCATTTCATATAAGCAGTTTAAACTCCTAAAAATAAACTATTTTCCCTCATTTCTAAAAATAGCATTGTTATACATCATGGCAAACACTTCTTCCTTCCTCAAGCTGAAAAATAATTAAAAGCTTCATCCTTTCCCTCCCTCTCCCTGCCCAGCTCTACAGTATCTCCATCCATTTTTACATTGCTATTACCTATTTTAATCCACCCATATTAATCCTGTGGTGACCTTCAGTGTTTTCAGTGCAGTGAGTCTATGAGATGTGGCTGTAGGTCTAGGATGATTTGTAGGATTGTTTTTTCTTTTTTTTCCATTGCTGATGTTCTTAAAGGAAAATAATATTTTGCCCAAAGAAGGATAAAAATACGTTTTCCTGACAGGCAGAAGGGGAATAGTTTTGTTATGATTGAAAAAAATCTCAAAAGTTGTGAGGATAAAAAATGATGAAATTGGGATGCAAAAATATTTAAAAGAGGCTAGGACTCCTCATTGCACAAATGAAAGTGCAAATACTCTGTGCCTGTTCCTGCCAGCAAGGATATTTAACGGGAATTTTGCATGGTATGTGTTTCTGAACTCACTCGCATACATATTGTGACATTAACACATCAAAGCTTATCCTTTAATGCCCAGGAATCACCCTGGCATGATTACACTGCATATAAGAACAGATATGAATGCTGATACAGGGGAGTCTGTATACCTTAGGGAGTTCACTGCTGGCAGGTATGGGTAAGGCTCCACAAGTGGGAATCCATAGGATAAACTAATATGGATATACAATGAAAAGGGGACCAAGACACAGTGCAGTTACTGAGGGATAAAAGCATGTGGTTTTGATTTCTGTGGAACAGGCATCTAGTATGACACTAGAAACATGTTTCTCCGGCTCTAAATTAAAAAGTGTTTTCCCTATGTACATGCACACACAAAATTACATCTTAATTTGGTTTATCTCCTAATCTAGGAATGAACCAGGAACCTCCAAAGACTAAGTAAACAGGTATATACAATGTGACTTGGAAAAACATCCTTTGCACCCTGTTTTGCCTAGGTGAAGAGCAAGGACCCAGCAGAGTACCCAACCAACGTTGTCAGTGATGCAGTGTTGCAGTTGTCTGAGGCCAGTTCCAGCTGACCAACGGACCTGTGCTTTCTTTTCAGACATGGGAGAGGCAGAAGGGTGAAAACAAAACCTGGGAGAAGAGCTCTTAATTCTCTTTGCATTGCCCTGTTGTAGCTGCTTTGCTGGGATGCTCCAGTAAACGAATTCTGGCTTCACACAGAGTCAGACTGTCCTTAAGGACAAAGTCCCTTTACATTGGTCATATACGTATATTAGACGTGTAGTGTCACCAACTGCAGTTATTCTTACATCTGAGTAGTATTTAATGAGCAGGGATGCTAAATTCTGAGTCTTTATTGCTGACTTTCAATTCATATTTCATCAAAGTCCCACTGAAACATCTATCAAATTTACTTCTAACTTAATCCCTACTGCTCTCATTTTAAGTGATTGATTCGTTTCTCCCTGTTATGTTTAGCGTCCTGTAAACACGAGCACTTTCTATAAGTCTCTTTTTTCACCCTTCTGTTTAATAATCTCCCCAGCCTTTTTTCATGACAAACGCGTTCATATTTCTGGAAAGCTTCATGCTTACTGCTTTTGTCATTTAAGCCCTCCTAGCACTGTTGCCCTCTGTTATCATCTCTGTTGTGTGGTTGTACCACAATGATATGAATACATGCTCATCTCTCTGGATTTTTTTGCTTCCTTTTCACTTGTGCTTCTAGTTAGATCTCACAATTTACAAATTGGCATTATTAGCAGATTATTAGATATAGTGAATATCTGATGAATTTGGTTATTTCTCAGGTTAAAGAACAATCTCTTCATTGCATGAACATTTGTTCTCTTTTATTCTCAATTTATTAAATAATATGACTACTTGATGGTTTAATGTATGAGTTTGGTGAAGCTGTTATGTCTGTAGGCCAATTTGGAGGTGAAACTTGACAAACCCTTTCCAGAGCTGTGTGATAGATCCTCAGGCAAAAAAGCTGCTCAAATATTTTCAAACTCTCATTTTTTCCTGCGAAGTTTGAGCATAGCCTGTTAATCCTCCTCGTTTTACCCCTTATTTATTTATGTTGTGTAATAGCTGTGATCTCACAAGACTGACTAGTACTAGGCAAAAGTATTTTGGAGAACAGCTAAGTTCTAAAATTGTTCTAAAGATGACAAAACGTCATAAATCAGGGATTCAGTTGTGGAAATGCTTTTATATATATATACACTGTCTATTAAAAATTATATTTAATTGTATTTTACTATATTGCATTAATACTGTTATATTTTATTATTATTGTTTTAGGGAAGCAAGTAATCAACCAACACATATTGTAATGGGAATATATATAACCTCTCCATAAAAAACGATTTGGATTAAAAACAGTTTAAAAAGCTGGGATATAAAAGTTCGTATTACAACAATTGGAGTCTGAGAGAAATCATGTGGTTGCAGTTTTTTCTTTTGTATTTACAATGCCAGAATGAAAGTCCTCATGATTGATGTTAGCTTTCAATTCCATGACTTGTTCCAGTTTGTGTCACAATATTTGACTGATGTAACAGTGTACTGGTTTTTGTTTGGATTTTTTTTTTATTTAGTGATGTGTGACAGCATAACTTTGAAATCAGTACTGAAGCAGAGCAACACGTCATTTTGATTTATTTAGTTGTTTTACTGTTAACACTTCTCATCATGTTGTTAGAATGATCAGGTAGCTGTCATTAATGTCATTATGCAAGGGGCATTTTAATCATTCAAGCAATCTATGTAAGTTTGCAAAGAAAAAATGGTTTCTCCATATTTGGGAACATATGTTTGTAGGAAGTTATCCAAGGCATGCCATGAATCAGCAAGAGAGTTAATAGGCTTCTGACTTAACCTTTTTTCTTTCCTTTATAGACCAGATAGGATGAGCTAGCCTGTCTGACTCGATATTAACCATACAGTTTGAAAGCTGCTGAGTCATAAGAAAATGCTGATTTCAATAATAGCCTTTGGCAGGAAGTGAGTCTTCATTAGTCTTCTACAGTAGACAGATCTCCGGTACGTGTAGACTACTAATTTGTACTACATTTCTGGCAGTTACATTTTCCTGGACATCATAGTATCTGAATTAGAAATTAGTTATTGATATTACTCAGTAATTTAAATTGTGCAAATAAAGCAGCACTTACAGCTGTTGTCCCTGTTTTGAGTCTTTGTTATTAATTGTTGTTGTACCTTTGTCTGATTCATATTGGTTGTTTAGATTGCTACTGGCGGGCTTATCCTTGAGTCTTCTGCACCAGAGATCACAATATTCATTTTGATGATTTTCAAGACCATTTGATATCTCACTTTTTTTTTAATCTGTGAAATTAAAATACCTCCATTGTTATGGAAGAGTTCATCAGCCTTGCTGTAACCAAACAACTGTAGATAGGATGATCTGTAAATTGAGATTGAAAGAAGAAGGGAAAACTTTGCTGATTGCACTGGGAATATCTCACAAGTGTCAACTGAATCTTGCCTGAGTGTGAATTAAACATCGGTCTTTGTGATATAGATGTCACCAGTTTGTTCAGGTTTGATTTCAATTAGTTCCTCACCTCCACCAACACCCCAATTCTAATTGGTTAGAATTAGAAAGCAGACGTTCATTCTGAGCTGCAAGTGCACAGGCTATTGCTTGCAATGCCAGAGAGGATGGGTAGAGGTGTCTATTTGTAAAGTACGGATGTAAACAGCTTGATTCACTGACAAAAGTGATCCACAGTCGTGAGACTGAGGTTAGATGACTTCTGTAATTTTATTTCCCAACCTCTTAAAAAGTACAGCAGAAATTGGATGGAGAATTCTCTTTTCTCTGTTATTTTCTCTTATACTTGTGTTTCTTTGATGCTTCTAAATGTTTATTAATGTTATACTGGTGTAACTTGAAGGAAAAATATTTTTCTCTATTTATATAAAGGCATCATTGTCTGGTAGAGCACATCACCATCACCGTGTTGATCAGGATTTTAAAAAAAAAGATCTTTAAACTTTCCACTTGTTCCGGTGGTGTGGTGTTGTTTTGTCTTTTTTAAAAAATGCTTGAGGGTGAAGGGGCTTTCCTGTGGGATATGGAAATAACTTGGAGAAAATATGAGAAGGATCTGACTTTACCTGTTTATTGTGATCATTTTGGTAAGGCTGTGATGCCCTTGAGTAAACATTTTCTTTAAAGTGTTTCATTACTACCATTCTTCACATTCTTGGCAATATGAGAGTTTCTCAGCTCTGTCATGCAACCTCCATATATATTCATCTTAAGGGAACCCACACTGTACCATTGATCCTTGCTTTGCTCTCACCTATAATTTTTTCATGCTTAATAGATTTCGTCCATGGACAAGTATAGTTTTAGGCTTTTTGCCAATGTTTAGTTCTATGACCCAATTTTCTACATGAGACAGTTACAGCAGCTCTCTGTGAAGAATGCTCTGGCCTTCACTTGTATCAACAGACCCAAATTAGTGAACCTGCATAGATTAATATGTACTGTTAAGAAGATACAAATCATTCTTGGCTTCAAACCACAACCAAAATGTTTTAACTTTTAAAAAAAAAATTCCAAAGCTAGAAACTCTGAAGATTTTACTTTGCTTTACCTTATCACTTTTATAAAAAAGGAAAGAGTGATGTTTCTCAGAGTACTTCATCTTTCTGGTTGGTGGAGCGTGGACCTGAACACCTCTGGGCCATATCTCCCTGTTAGTTCCTTGTTATAAGAACAGGAGACAGACCTGAGTCTTATCTACAGTTTAGTTAACTATGTGGGCAAGGGAACATTGGGAACTACACACTCTGAAAACCTGTGAGAACCTAGACAGATTCACTTGGTTTTTTTCATATATTTATTGTGTGGAAAAGTAGGTTTTCATTTGTTTTGTTGAGTGGGGTTTTTTGTGGGTTTGGTGGGTTTTCTTGTTTGCATGGTTTTTAGCTTTTCTGGTCATTTTTAAAATTGGAGCCAAAAATGTAGAAACTGATATTTGTGTTAACTTCAGTTCCTGGCCATTAGGAAAGGCTCAAAATAACCCATTGTTTTTCTCATACCAAGGCTGAATGACATGCTGAACTCTACAGAGTTATTTGAACCTAAGACATAACATGTAACTGCAATATTTGGTTGTTACTGGGTCAGAGATTCCCAAAGATTTTGGAGAAGTCCTGGTCTTCTTGTTATTCATTTGGAAGTCGCTCCCAAGTCAACGATTTGCACTTGGTGAATAGGCATTAGTTGTGCTGAATATGCAACCATTTGGCAAGTCTGATTCTTTGTGAGTGAACTATGGACTGGCACACTAAGTGTTGTGCTTTAGTCTTCAAAGATATGGTATAATGTATCAGCTGGCATGAATTTTCTTAAATGGAGTGGGGAAAGAGGAAGACAGGATTTCAGAGGCATATTTAAAGAAAGAAAAGTAATGTCTGTTTGAGCCTCTATAAAGTTACGTGCAAGTTCCTCCAGGATTAAAGACACTTTTCTATTGACTCTGATAGATGTTGGATGAAGTCCAAAGTATAAATACTCTATCCGTTTATGTTTTATTCTATTTTTTTCTATAGGAATCTCATCTCTGTCATATCTAAAGTTAGCATCCTGAAAAAAAAAGGAACACGTTATTTTGAAGTGTTCATCACCTCCCACATTAGTTTAAAAGATTCTGCAAAAAGACTTTGTATAACAGGAAAAAAATCGCAAATTCCTATGATAACCTTAGCAACATTTTAATAGACAGCTTAATGAACAAAGTTTTTAATAGATTTGGAAGAGCAAAGACGCTGTTTCATTTCAGAAACAGAGGTGATCAGAGATCAATGTGTGTCTTTGTGTGGAGGCAAGGGTCATCAAATCAACCCTTGCTGTTACTTCTGGTTATCAGCTTGTGAAAAGGCAAATAATTATTGCAAGACAGTGCGGGAGAGAGAGGACTTTTTAGTCACTGATCAGTATACAGAGAATCTGATATTTATGTAGATAATTTTCTCTGTGGCCTACTGAGAGAAAGCAGAGATGTCTGCACAACCTGTGGACTCTAAATTACCTCAAGAATAACGGTTAAAGTTTTTTTTTACTCCTAAAATGTTTTAGTAATTCTTTGTCATAGAAAGTACTTGCAAATGATTCATCAGGGAGTTTTATCACCGTCAGGCAACTAGTTTGATCTGAAGAGCTTAAAACCCCCAGCAAGGCCTGAGAAGCTGAAATGGTAAGGCCTTACCCAACCCTGAATTAAGCAGAGAAGTTCTACAGCTGCTCAGTCTCTGTGCTGCTTTATGCAGACAATGCTGATGTCCCTTTTTCCTCTTCTTCATTCTGAAAAATATTTGTTTGTATTACGCCATGCCC
Organism: Arenaria interpres; assembly: GCA_013399435.1. Taxonomy (NCBI): domain Eukaryota; kingdom Metazoa; phylum Chordata; class Aves; order Charadriiformes; family Scolopacidae; genus Arenaria; species Arenaria interpres. Next base: position 47,580 of record VXAK01006362.1, on the reverse strand, counting down.
ATTGTTTCCAGTCCTCTGGTCTATAGAGATAATAGACAAAAGTCCAAAGAGGGTTCTCCAATTCTTTTTAATGCTTCTTTCAACATACCACTTTTGTTCTTTGAAGACAGACTAAGTGCTAGTCTAGCTTAAAAACAAAAAAAGTACTAAAAAGAGATGAGTAATATTTCTGTGAGTACACTAGCACTTCTAACACTCCCTCAAAAAGGGAGTCCTTCTTCATGCTAAAAAAATAGAAGAGGAACAAAAGGCCTGAATTGCATATGCTCTTTGCTCATTAAGTTCTTTTATGAGTTGTTACATCTCTGAATCTGTTTCCCCAACTATAAAATGTCACAGATGTCCTCTGTAAAACACTTTGTAAGGAAATGCATCAACAAATGCAAGCTATTAAAACTTTTCTTTTTTTTTTTGTTGAGCTTTACAAATGTTATGCTGTACTTGTTTCGTCTGTTTTCAGGCTGGGTGTATGGAGTCTCGGTAACAAGGGAGGGAATGTTAAAACCACATGCTGTTGGAATGGCAGATTTTGAAAGAACCAGAAGCTGCTTCTCTGAAGTTTTACTCTTTCCCCTCTAAAATAGTCTTCCTGAGACAGACAGTAGTATTATGTATTTGTTTGTCCATAAAAAGACCTTGAAACATATCAAATACAAGGAATACATTAAATATATTGGTGCCATATTGATTTATGGCAAGTATTATTGATTTCAGTTTAATTTCAGGTCGAGATATTTGTGTGATTTGTTTGCTCACTCTTTTTACCTGTGGTTTTTTTTAAAATCTCATCGAAAAAGGATTAATCTTAATGTTGAAGAAAATATTTTTATTTTAGTCATTTTTAAATAAAAAAAAAAAAACAACAAGTGGAAGACAGTAATTGTGGATTAAAACATGCGAATTATTTTTTCGGGATGTTTCATTTCAACAAAATGAAATTAAGTATTTCAATTGTATAGAGATTTCTTTTTGGACAGAAAAGAGTATTGAAAACAGCATGATGTTGTAAAATGTCTTTGTATTTTCTGTTTTCATCAAAAGGGAGGCAAAAGTGAAAAATGGGTAGAAAATACTGTTTCCTATTACCTTTCAAGGAGCATTGTTTTCTAGCGTAGTCATGCTGTTTGAATTCCCACAGACATGATGAAAAGCAGTTAACTTTCATTCTAGATACAACAGGATGTTCACTCTATATGACCCCTCATAATGTAAGGAAACTGCATTAAAGCCCTGACCAAAGTCACAATACTGCTGGCAAGTGGTTTTCTCTCTTTTTGACTGGAGGTGCTAATTGATAACTAGAGGGGGAAGATGGGCTGTTATTCATGAACAAGAATCAGCAGGAAGTTAAGGAAGTCAGTAATTGCATTTTTTCAAGGAGAAAGTGCCTCCACCTGGTGTAGGTACTTACAAAGCACAATGGGACAGCAGTGAGCATTTTGGAAAATAAGCAGCAGAGTCAAAAGCCTTTGTGCTTTCAGGACTCTGCTTCTGCTACAATTGTAGGATGTTTTTGGATCCTGAATGTTTCTTGTTGAGAAATGCTTGGGATGATGAGGTGAGCATCAGGGACCGGTTGGGGACTTCAGTGTGTCAGGAAAAATGCATGGGGTGGATGCAGGGGACTGACCAGCAGCTTTGGTGATCAAACTCGAAGTGGTAGGCTGTGTGTGGTTATGAATTCAGCAAAACTGGTGATGGGTTGGGAGCCAGAATGAAGTATGATGTGCATGAGGGGTAGAAGAGTTTAAAACTCTTCTGTAGTTTTGTATCTCACTGTAGTTTATTTTTATCGTTTTCTGTCCTGTACTCCCACCCAGTTGGCAATGATTATCTTTGCTTCAGTTACAAGCCAGAATGAACTATGTAGCTTCAGTAGGATAGCAGGATTTGAGTAAAGCTCTTCAGAACTAGAGGTGCTTCCCCCCTCCTTTTTTCTCTTATTGTTTTCACTGAATTTCACTGAATTTTTTTGGAGTTGGAAGGGACCATAGAGATCATCTAGTCCAACTCCCCTGCCAAGGCAGGACTACCCAGAGCATGTCAGAGCATGCCACTCAGGACTGCATCCAGGCGGGTCTTGAAAATCTCCAGAGAAGGGGACTCCACGACCTCCCTGGGCAGCCTGTTCCAGGGCTCAGTCACCCTCACTTGTTATGTAGCAGGTAGAGAAAGAAATGGGATTAACATTTTGATGCTTGTCTCCAACCAGCTGGATTATTTCTAGTTGGCTGATCACGTCTCCTACACCTAGTAATATAAATGATGGGCTTAGTTAAAATGGCATGTGCTTTTTAATTTATTTTCCTTTTTTTTTTTTTTTATTAAAACAATCCAGCAGATTGCCTTATTTTTCTTAACTGCAACAAAAAGAGCATGAGTGAACACTCCTGGACTCCTGGTCCCTAGAGAGCAATCATACATTTATGCAGACATGCTCTTTAGCCTTTCCTGCCCTTCTCTTTCAAAGCAATGTTTACCAGAAGGTACATTGCCATCTGTAGTTGCAATACAAGTGATGCTAACATTGTGAGATCATGAGATATATGGGGTGAGTGGTGAGACTGAGGGATATTCAGCCACAGATGAGCAGGACTGTTGTTATACCAGAAATAGTGGCATTGTAGAGGAAAAAATCCAGTATTCTCACTAAGTACCATAGGGACCTAGCTTGATTGAAGCTGTACTTGCATATATGCTAAAAGGCCAATTCTAGAAAAACAGGGCAATGAGATCTTTTATTTGTCTGTGTGTTGCCTGGTATTTTTTCTATAGTGTGACATTCTCCTTTACTAGGCTTGCAGTGCTGTGTGCTTTTCTGTACAGTCAGGCTCTTTCCTTGTGTATCTAAATTCTTTATATATAGACATATATTAGGTCCCTCAGTATGCATACGTTTTATGTAAGTATTTAAGATTAACAGCTCCCTACTGCCTTTTAGCAACCTCTTTGCTAAGCTGAAACAGGATACAGACCCTGAATAGATATTCTGCTTTTCCTAGAACAAGAAGTCCTGTTGCAAAGGAGCTGGATTTCTCTGTCATGCTTGGTGTGGTCAGGCCATCCATGGTCTGGGTTTTGGACCCTATGATCCAGTTGAAATTTACCCTATGTTCAATCTGTCCAATGGAATTTGAAGAAAAGATTTTTTCTCTTTTTGTCCTCCCCTTTTAGTTCCTTCAGTCTTCTCCCTCTCTCCTACTTGACACTATCTCCCAAAACTTGTCTAAAACCAGAAACACAAATAATACTGGCAAAGCAGGGGGAGAGATCCTAAATAGTATGTCAGATAAAAGTCATCAAGGTGAAGAAAAGCTGCTATGATGTCGTAGTCTACTGATACAGGTTTTTTTGGCTGAGAGTAGGAAAGCTAAAACCTATTGCTAGCTATTCAGGATTTTCTTTATCGTTATTAATGTTAGCCAGTGTAACTTTGTTTTTTAAAAATAAGTTTAGGTTCATGTGTGTATGCATGCCTGCCTAATAACTTGTGAACTTGTTGCCCAATTTCAACCAAATTAGGCAGGGATAAAAATAAAATATCAGGGCTAGTGGGGTTCTTGTTTGTTTGGGTTTTGTAGTTTGTGTGATTTTGGTGCTGTGATGGTGTGGGTTTGGTAGTTGGATTTTTTGTTTGTTTGTTTTTCTTTTAATGGAACCAATCGGTGAATGAAGCTGTAGAGGAGAGGAGTAAATGCTTCCCTGGAGAGAAAAGCTGGGAGGTGAGCTTAACTCTGGGGTTACACACCAGAGAATCTGTGTTCCTCAAATTAAGACCCTTCTGTGGTCCAGGGCAGCTTCTGTGGAAGTGGGGGAGGTGGGTTAGAGTAAGGATTTGGGCTAGAGAAGCTATTAAATGGATTTAAAGTTTAAAGACTATCCTGTGTTGATACCCACTGATTTATGCTTTTAACTGAAGTTCTTAAACTTTTTGCATGTTCCATCTCTTTATATTGTACTTTTCCTTCTGGTGTCTGATTTAGCTACACCACATGATTTAGGTCTCTTCGTTCTTTCTGTAACATCTTTGTGGAGAGCTATCTGATTTGCTGTTACTATGAAAATCTGCTTTTATTTTAACTACTTTTCATTTGGGCAGGGCACTTCACACTCTTTGAGACTGCAGAGGTATAAACCTTTTTTTACTGGGGGGAGGGGGTGCTCTAATACTCTCTTCTTTGTAGCTCATAAAACACCTTCTGAAATTCATTTCAAGGCATTTGAATGAAGTACAATAACACTTAATTCACGTTTTCTCCTGCTTTTCCTGTAGCCAGTAATCAAGGCACTTGTGATGACTCCTGTGTAAGACAGAAAGTGCTTACCCAGACAATTTGCACAGGGGAACCTGACTTGGTTAATTACAACACTAATGGAGTCAAATTTTTTCAATGACAAAAGAGGAGGGAGGCAGAAGAGGATTTTATAACAAAGCAGCTCATGAATTTAGGAGATTTTTATGTGCTGTATGATCAATGTCATCTTGGCTTATGGATTAGAACTGAAATGTCTAAAGCTGGACATTTCAGCTGATGGAGTTTGAGCAGGGCTGTATCTCATCAACTCTGCAGAGAAGGGTCCCTATACACCTCTGCCAGGAGGTCAGATTCCTTCCAGTGGTCTGCACTGGCCTCGTGCCTTTCCATCCTGCACCCTGGGATCTGGAGCTTGAGTGAAAACAGGTGCCAGGAGTGTTCAAATGCTCGGATAGCATTTAACCTCAGCTGAGCCATCTTAATGCCCTCTTGTGTTGTCAAACACAACTGTGCAAATGGCTGATTCATTGGTTTAACTGGCTATTTAAGAATAAAATGTCTGAACTCTACAGTTTTCTGTAAATTAAAGTTAAACATTATATTTATATTACAAAAGTAAACCTAAGTGTCTCTTACTAACTAGTGAAGAATAAAAATTCAAAGACATATTAAAGTAGAATTTTCTGAGATAATTCTGAAAGATGCATCAAAACAATTAATGTCTTCAGATAAATATGGTGCACTATGAAATGAATGAGTTTCCTCTTCCTGGTGGCAGTCGTGGTGACAGTCTTTGAAGCTGATTTAATAAAAGTAAAACTACTTCTGTTTTTTTTAATCTAATTATGGTGTTTGAGACACCATACTTTGTGCAGTGAATTTACAAAGCTCATCTCTGGGGAAGGAAAGCAGCAGGTGACCTGTCTCCATTGACTCCAGAGAGTATCTAGAGAGATGAAGAGGTTAACCTGCCTGGCCAATGTAATTGCTGACAGTTGAGATGCATGAACACTGCCCTCTGTATACTGAGTGTGACAAGCTGATTCATAGTGTAAGGACTTTTTTCCCCCAGTGGATTTACACACTGTAGTCTTCAGAGAGCAGCCTCTGAAAAGGGCCTTAACAGAACTTGTTTTGCTATCTTACACTGCCCTGTGCTCTTGGGCATGTTGAGGTACCATTGCTGGTGTGGCTCACTGAGGATGCAGCAAGCTCCGGTGCTGGAAATTAAAGGGTTTTTGTGCATGCTCGCACTCTCTCCTTGGCATGCTGCCTGCTTCTGACAACCAGGAAAGCAGGGACATCCTCCCCAGCAGCTCAGATCTAAACCCCAGATATGGAGATTGATTTCCAGCACAGCTTGTGCCGCGTATAAATCCTGAACCAAACAGGCTAATCACTGTTAATCATTGCTAATCAGCATGATGGGGCCTGTAGACCTTTGTAGACCTTTGCAGCCCTGCTTACTGGCTAGGGGGGACAAAATGTCAGTAGGCGCTGAATCATTAACAGTTGTTGCTGAATTTAAGTAGCTGGTGGTGTTGAACTTAAGTGATTAGTACTGCAGTCATACATTGCCAAGGAATGAAATTTCCCAGAGCTACAACATCACTGTGCGTTTCTCCCAGCACGGCTATGATTCAGTGTGAAGAAACATTAATCTGCCTTAGCACATGAGAAAACTCCTTCCCAATAACTAGCAGAGTGCTGTACTGCTGATTTTTTTTTTTTTTATATTAGCTAATTGTTTTTTTATAACTATATCATTAGAATACTGTGTTCTGCTGTTTACAATCTAGTGTTTATACTCGGCTCTTTAAGTAAAAGAAAAGTTAACGTTAACACTGGATCTCAAACCTCATTCTCTGTCCTTGGTGTTTACCATATGGTTTACTCTTGGATAGTTGAGGAATTTGGGAAACCACAGTAGTCTTACTGTGGTTTGCATGTTTGTATTAACAATACATATGTTTGATTGTCTGTTGTCTTTTTCTTTTTTCCTATTTTATTATCTTTTTTAACTTACAAATTGCATTTCAAAATGGCAAGGCAATGTGGCAGGTTGCACAGTTGGAGAGAATTATGGCCCCTTTCTGGTAGTTAATGTACCCTGAGCTTTTGGCTTTGGTGCCTCATAATGCCACATGAGGCATGCAGTAACTGCCCAGAAACACATTTGTTAGCTGTCATGTCACTGCTTAATTATATCTTACTTCTGTTTCAGTGCATCATGCATAAGTCTGCTAAATGTTCTATGTAAATCCAAACCTGATTTATTGTCTCAAAAGTACCGTAGAGAATACCAGTGGAATAAAAGAGCTCCCGTTAATGTGCTTTCCTATCTGCAGAGCTCCAATTTAGTGTAACTTTGTTAATCTTTGAATCGGTAAACAATATTGCATGCAGTGTATAGCTTTAATTTAAGCAGATTGCTTACTTATGTGCTTGTTCTCAGGTGTGCTGTGAAAATGAAGCTTGCTTTCTTTGCTGGATCATCTCAAGAGTTGAAAATATAGTACATGTGTTGCTAGATCCGGTGTTTCAAGGCCATGACAGTACTGCTGGTTTATGTTAGCTAGTGGTCAGATTTTGATGCTATTGGTGATGGGAAACTATTAAAAGCCCATCTTGAGGCTGTGGTTTTTTCACTAAGTCACTGTACGAAGGAAGGAGGGAGGAGATTTTGCTTAAGTAAGGAAGTGAGATCTTGCTGGTGTGTACTGGGGGTGTTGCTTACTGCATTGTTCTCAATAAATTATTTTATTTTTTCAGTTGGTGGTAGCAGCTTCAAGATGTACTAAGTGCTTTTGCTTTCAAATGACATTTACTGAGTGTGTATAAACCCAGAGTCTGTGAGCATTTAGCAGCTGCTGGACTGCTGCTCTCTGCAATGTAGACTAAGGGCAAGGTAGTATTGTAACATTTGAGGTGTGATTTTCTTCTCTGTCCTATCATGCAAAACCAAAAAAGTTTACTGTTTACCAGCAAAGCCAAACACTTGTAGGGCAACTGGATGAAGGCATCACCTTTTTTGTGTATGTGTATGAAGGTGGTTAAGCCTCTTGAAGCGTTTTAGAGTGAGTCTATAGTATAGCCTGTTAATATAGAAGGTTTTCTTGTGTTGTTTCTCATTGAAGCCTCTTTTCTTACCTTCTGGCTTTTCTGATCTAACACGTGTAAATGAGTGTTTAGCCTGGAACTTCCCAAAGACCTGGGAGTCCTGAAAGAAACTTCTCAAGGGCAAAAAAATCCTAACAACAAACACCCCAAATCTCTTGATAAGGGAAGACAATATGCTTAATAAATCTGGGGACCAGCAAAAATTGTAGAAGCAGATTAGTGATTTTGGTGGAAATTACAACCTACAAAGTTTCTGGTTTGTGTTCTGATAAGAAAATACTTAAGAACTAGTTGATAAGAGGCCGGGGGATAAACAGAAGTGGTGCGAATTAATTTAATTAGTTGCAGCATAAATGTCAGAAAAGTTGTGAAGGTTCTGTCCTATTCTTGTGGGGATGTTAGTATCTTAGTCCAAATACAAACTATTCTAAATCCTTAGGTTAGAGAGTAGCAAAGGCAGGAGTGGAAGTACTCGTTTATACTAGAGTTGTTACAGTGTCAATGTATACTTGAAGGGGTGTTTTTCAGCACACTACAAAAGATCAAGTCCTGGAGGGAAAATGGCACGCCATTCTTGGTTTGTGGATTCAAGCACAGGCTTCCTGGTAACTGTGACTACTCCATGAAGCTCAGAGTGGGTGAAATGGTATTTGTAACCAAGTCAGCTGGAAAGCGTGTTGTGTATCCTGTGGAACTGGTTAGCCATGAAAACCTATTGGGGTTGGCGTGGAAGAGATTGGGAGTCAGTAGTTCCTCCTGGAGTGCAACTGGTGAGCAAGGAAATGAGGCAAGGTTCAGTCTGGAAGCTAGGCTGTGGGAATGCACATCCTTAAAGAACTGAACAAGGTCACTTTCACAATATGAACATGAGAGTAGCAGTGAGGTTCAGCAATGGTAGGGACACAGGCCCCTAGCGAGAATTTCTTTGACCATGAATGAAATCTTGCTTCATTGAAATCTATAGACTTTTTATGATAGCTCAGTTGAGCCGGAATTTTATCCTACATCTCTTATGGTTACCAACAGGCATAATAGCAGCTAGGGGAAATAATGAAGGTTGGAAACGAGCTTTTAAAAAATCTGTTTTGAGTGGAAGAAAACTGGGGAAGCCAGATATTACAGTTGCTTACAACTAAATTTGAAAATTTAAGATTATAATTGCACAGGCTCTTTTTGGAAGAGAGATCAAATGCCTTTAAAACACTTTTATGGCCATAATATATATGGTTATAAAGCTCCTTTTTCTTTTATTTTCTTTTTTTTTTTCTCCTTTCATCATGGTCGCTTACCACAGGCATTTCCCGTTTTATCCTTCATAGTATAAAACTTGGTGCATCTGCATTGTTGTTAACCTTAGCAAAAGATAAACCAGGGAAGATTTGCATATCTACAGCTGCTTATCTTTTTGCTGTTTTCTCACCATGCCCAGCAGGCACAGTTGGGAATCATCATTTACAGTGATTTTATATAATCTGTGAAACTCAGAAATTTCACTAGGAAAGGAAATGACTGAAGTCAGTTATTCTGTGCTGTTTGCAACTGAGTTTTTCAAAGGTAATACTTGCAAGATTATTTAATGAACATGCCTAGGTTTGTTCATATTAAATAAAAATATATGAAAAAATCCAAGTGGTGCCTTTTATCTTGTTAGATCATCATGCTCCTGCATCATATCATTGTAGTAAGGAGTGAAACACCATTTAAATACTGAAGGATAATGAGCAAATTAGTTCCCTATAAAATTTAGGACAGTTGAAGGGGTCCTGGTGTCATCATCTTCAGGACTTTAAAAGCTGTTATGAGTATACACAGGTAACTAGGAAGAGAGACTACAAAATGATTGTTGCAGTATGCCAATCTGTTTCAGTGGAGTTTCAGTTTAGAGCGCAAAGATTTGTCCCTGTGGGCTCATCTTCACAAAAGTCTTGTTCTGTGTACTCTGTTTATAACACAGTTTTGATGACCTACTATGAACACGTAGAATAAATTTAGATTACAAAGCTTTTGGTACTCTATATGCTAGTTTTTGAGAATCTTGAAATAAAGACCCGTGATTCATGTGTCTCAGATAATGAGTTCTACTAAATCGTTAACACCATGTTGCCTAGGTACGTTAACTTCTCTTAAGGCAGTAGAGTTACTTTGGTGTCAAAACAAAAGTTTATTGGATGCAAAAAGAATGATGATGTGAATAAATTATTGCCTGTGTAATTAGGGAATGCCAGGACTTGATTTCATGATTTAAATCAATCATGGCTTAAAAATATTATTCTGAGATCAACATTGAGAATGGAGATAAGATTATTTAAGATCACCTTCAGTCTTTGTGGTTTGAGGTAGCTGAGCATGTAATGCTAAGGTAAAATTTGAATCTGACCTTACCAATGAAGATGATCAACCATCCTGCTTTTTATTTTCTTTAACAGAAGGTATCTTTTGGTATAAAGTCCATGTCCAGAAGACAACACTAGATGACTTTATCAAATTGTAATGCATCCTAGGCCATTAAATATAACTGGACAGGCCTCTGAATTTTTCTAGTGGACGTCCTAAATTTAGATTTTGGTGTCTGTGTAAAAGAGGAGTTTAAATTTTGCTATAGACAGGATGCTTCAATGAAAGAAGGAATATGGCAAGAGTTACAGACTGTGTTGTTCAGGAAGTCTCTCGCCCTAAAATCTGCACCCCCTGTCAACCTCTAGTTGGTATGTTTAGAGAAAGTCAATTCAGATCCTTTCTGTCCATATAGAAAAGGTTATGGTAGCCTTATATTTCTAATTCACTTATATTTTGGGCTATTGAGAAGAGGCAGAGGATCTTTCATTGGCTGTAGTTTCTAATTCTTGAAGGAGTCTGCTGGGAGATGTTTTCTAGATAATTTTGACATAGCTAATGGTGAATGCTCCAAAAAGCTATATAAAACTGAAGTCAAGGCTCACATGAGGAAACATGCAGTGAATTCAGCCACTTAATGAAGGTAAACAAGGTGTTCTCCAGAGGGTATACTTTAATGTCTGATTTTCACTTGGAAGAGATAAATTGACCTTTAGGGTATGGTCAGCCCTTGCTGACTGCTGAAAGAAGAAAATTAAAACCAGACCACAGAAGTATGTTTTGCTCCCCTCTCAGGAGGCGGGTTGGTTGGTTGATTTTTTTTTGGGGGGGGTTTTTTTTGGTTTTGTGTTTTTGACATGTGAGAGGGGAAATAGATGAATGGACATAATTGGCAATAAAATTGTACTTAGAAGATCTTATGGACTTATGAGCTATTTACATCCTGTCTTGAGTTAGGATATTAACAAAATATCCATGTCTCTGGTACTCCACATGACAATGCACTGAACACTTGATGCTTGGAGATTATACTATTTATTGACTATCTCTTTGGGGATGTGTTGAATTTTTTTTTTGATTTGGAAAAGTGTTTGACTGAGAGATATTTTTAGATTTAAGAAGCTTTCTAATACCTTATCTTCTCAGCATGAGAACAGCGCCAAAACTGCACCAGCTCAGCATTGTCTCTGAGTTTTGATGAGGTACTTTGCAATGTTAGAGCGTAATGGAGTTTGCCAGAGAAGGGCTGGATTAATCCTCTGTGAGAGACCTTTGCAAAAATAAATCTAGCCATGTGAACAAATTTTAAATAAATGGGTACATTTGCCAGTCTCTGAACGCAGGATTAATTTTTATGTCTGCCTGATTCATACGGGATCTAAAAAACCATGAGCTTAAAGTTCAGGAAATGTATAGGAAAATTGTCATTGGATCATAATTCACCTTGACATAAGTGATGGGGAATTCATATGGATAAGTGAAGCCTTTCAGGGTATGGGCCCTAGTTATTAAATCAAGCTTTCCTATGAATACAAGATTTCAGGAGACTGTGCTTGGAACACACAACCTTTATATTCAGGAAGTCTGTGGGGAAGGAGGAGTTGGTAACGTTTTTGTGAACGTTCGTTTGGGCCTGACACGGCTTGTCCATTCAGCCAGACTCATTGATGGCTTATCGATTTAACCAAACTCCTTTATGACTTCTCACTTGCCCTGAATGGAGTATGTGGGTAAACTAAATTTTGTTAGCTAGTATTCAGACAAGGTTTTCTCTCATTGCTTTCCAGAATGACTCCTAAACACACATGTACAGGTGTGCAGAATATAAACTTTGTCACTGGTGGTATCTTTTCTTGGCTGTTAAGTTGCTGTTCCCCTGCAGTAATCAAAGAATCTCATCAGGAACTGTGACCTGCTGTATCTTTGACAGACAGCAAATCATTGGAATGAATCTGCCTACAGAAACAAAGGGTGATTATTATTCATGTAGAGAAAACTTCTGGATAAAGGAGATGTTTACAGAGATTAGAATGAGTTTGCAAAAGACTGCATAGGAGACTTGCTTCTTTTCTGAGTGCCGAATCTTGGTTGTGCAAGAGCTTACTCTGTGACCCAATTGCCTATTCAATTACACCTTGGATAAATTTGTTTTACAGTCTCATGCCCAAAATCTTTACTTACTTTAAGTGATAGAAATGGGATCAGTTAGCTGCAGCTCAGGTTTCTGGGTGTTACTGGGTTTGCCATGTCATTTGTTAATATAGGAAGGTTGTTATATCTATGCTATGCACTTCTACAGATTATTTAAATGCTTGCTTTCTTTCTCAAGTATCCACATTCCAATTCCAAATCGTACACTAGGAAAGATGCTTTCTCAAATTTCCATCCATAAACTACACTTTCTCAGTGTACAATAAATTATCTGGCCCACACCCAATATATATTGGTTTTGCAATTGATTGTAGTGGATAATATGGAAGTGGCAGTGAAACGTAACTAATTCCATTGCTGGCAAAAAAAATCAGACAAAGGTTAGCCCATTGAAAGTTATGCATCTGACCTTAACAAGTGCATAACATTGCCTATAATCTTTGGACAGAAATTGGTCAACTCAGAAGCTAATTTGTTGACCCCCTTACTAGTCTCTGACAGTAAAGGATACCCAGGTGCTTAGTTTAAGTAGATGCCTAAATTTTAGACTGTTAAAGTCTAAAAGAACTTTAGAGGGAACTAGGAAATCAGAAGCGCATTTTCTAATTAGACTTTAATCATAGAAAGATTTGAGTTGGAAGGGACCTTAAAAGACCATCTAGTCCAACCCTCCTGATCATCTAGTTCAACCTCCCTGGTCAATGGCTTTTTATAGTCTGTGCTCAATCAACCTTTTTTTTTATACTTCAATACAGCTGATTCTCTTTGCTTTCCCTTTGGGGTGAAAATTTGGTGACTAGCTAGAGTGTTACTAGGGACTTTACTCGGTTCACTGTGACTGACTCAAGCAGTCTTCTGATGTACTTTGGAGCTCCAGTGGCTATGTTGATTTATATCAGCTGCAAATCTGGCCTGGCGGCTGTGACCCAACTATTGATAAAATCTAGAAGCTCAACTAATGCAAAGAAATGGATTTTTTAATATACGTTTCTATTTGAAGGGTGGTCCGTAGAGTCATTCTTTGACTCTGAGTTGTAATCATATTCATGTTGTTCAGATGATATACTATGCCTGGGGTTGCAATACATCATGAAAAACGCATTGTGTTGGATACAAATACAATCTGCAGTTGAATAGGACTTTTTTTCCCCCGTTGTCTATCAAAATTTCTATTACTGGCTCAGTCATTCATTAACAAAAATGCAAAGCACACGTTCTGACTTCTGTACAGGACCATCTAATATGCCAGTCTTGTAAAGAAGTACTGGCATTGATTTTTAACTGGACAGTAGATATTTTTAATTTAATTTTTTTTTCCAAAGGATATTTTTATTTTTTTTAAAGTGGAAGCAAGGATCTTGGCTCATCTTCCGTGGCACACAGGACATGGAATGACTTGTTTTGATTTCTTATTGCTCAACCTGGAGAATAGAAATCTCTGGGAGACCTTGTAGAGGCCTTTTAGTATCTGAAGGGGGCCTACAAAGAAGTTGGAGAAGGACTTTTTACAAGGGCTTGTAACGAGAGGATGAAGAGTAATGATTTCAAACTGAAAGAGGGTAGATTTAGATTACATATGAAGAAAAAAAAAATTCACTATGAGGGTGGTTGAGGCACTGGAACAGGTTGCCCAGAGAAGTTGTGGATGGCCCATCCCTGGAAGTGTTCAAGGCCAGGCTGGATGGGGCTTTGAGCAACCTGGTCCAGTGGGAGGTGTCCCTGCCCATGGTGGGGGGTTGGAACTCGATGACCTTTAAGGTCCGTTCCAAGCGAAGCCATTCTGTGATTTATAAAGGAACAAAGCTGTACTTGAATCCAGGATTTGCGAATTTTCTTTCTTAAACTCTGCTTCTGAATTAACATGTCTTGAGAGAAACGGTGAAACTTTTGTACCATCTACAAGTAGCACAGAATTCTGGATAAGAAGAGCTGCTCAATGTTCAGAGAACTGCAACTCCAGTTTTCTTGGGTAAAATGTCCCTTCCTCTTTGTGGTTACTTTTGGCAGACAGGGAAGCTTTAGGATATTCCAGAAAAACAATAATTATTTTGGTATAATTTTAACCTATTTCTAGAGTTGTCTACTGCTATTATAAATCATTATTTATTATTATAGTATAAATTACTGTTAATGATGTAATAGACTGTATAAATCATCATCATTTTGGGGAAACAATCAAGAGATCTATCAACAAAGACTGGTTAGCACCTAAGTTCCTAAATATATAGAAATGTTTGTCCTTAAAAGCATGAAGAGAGAATGAAACATCAAGCCATACTGAAGACAGATCAAAAAGACAGTATTTACGTTGCTTCATATTCTGCTGCCTTGCATATTTACTGCATTTTGATGCATGTTTTTACATGCATGTGTATCAGGTTGCTGCAGAAGTGTTATGGTTAGAGATTCAGCATGACCATGCTGATACTCAGAATATTAATAGCCTCTTCATTAGTTAGGTGCAGGACTGACCAGAAAAGCAATCACTTTTTTGAAGGTAAAAATCCAGAGAACTTTAGAAACATGTTTGGATGATGGAGTGAAAATAACCTTGTCTAATGCTTTTGTTCATCAAAGCCTTTGAAGGCATTCTTTCTTTACTTTGCAAAAGGCTGCTTTTTGGGGTATTTGTGGGAGATCTGGAAAACTCATTTCGGTTGAGATCTGGAACTTGAAATTTGGTCTCCTCCATAAGTAGCATTCATGGATTTGGCAGAGATGTCCCTGTGGACTTTTCTTTGTTGTTAAAATTCACAGGTTTTCAATCCATAATCTTAGTGTTAACGAAGTAACATATTTTGATGGATGAAGTTCATTTTTTTTTTTTTTTAATTAAAAAAAGCACTATGACTGCCAGTTTGAAAAACTAGAGAAAATAGGATGGGAATAGTCAAGACACAGAAAAGCTATTCATAGGCAGGTAGATTGAGAGGAAAAAAAAAAACAGGTTAGTATGAAAATAAGTTTCCTAGGGTTTATTCCTGTCCTTATTAAAAATGACAATGCACCATTATGAATAGAATGGTTCACCACATTAATATTGTAGTCCACACTCTGCTAGAAGCCTTTTAATGCTACATTAAAAAGAATGTATGGGGATTCTGAATGAGCTATACAAGTCTCTTTTTCATATGCTTGACCCTAATGTCACACAACACAACAGGAGCACCAAATTTGTATGTTTACTAGCTGGTAGCAATACCATCGCTTGTATTTGTGTCTGTGTATATCTTGGTGAGTCTTACTGTTTGTTTATGAGCCCTGCTCTGCTCTGCTGTCACATAATTCTTCCCATCAATAATAATCACAAACATTTTTACTTAGAAGAAATATCGAGAATGAATATGCTGTACTCCAAGCTAAATGAACCCTCATAAATAAGCACCTGTGAGGGAAATAATGAACCTGCTGATAATAATATATATTTTTTTGCTAACACTATTAAGCATTTAATGGTATGTCTTCTGAAACAGCGTGAGGAAACACAAGTTCATGGTAATTCTTATTTGACAGTGACTAGGCTAACACATGCCCTGCACTTTTTTTTTCTTTTTGCCTAAATACCTTCCTATAAATAATGAGCCAAACGTGAATTTAGTACCACAAGAATATATTATTTTGTTTATTGTGTAGTATAACTTAGACAGGATTTGCGGTCAGCCAAGCACCTTAGTCTCCCATTTTCTTCCTCTACAATGCAGCTGGGGAGAAACAATCTATTACACTTAATTAATTGTTATAAAAATCTGTTGTCTGTATTATTTTCTCTTTACTTTGCAGTTACAATTAATATTTAACTTCCATTATGCAAAGTCCACTTATGCGTATTTAATTCTATTTGCTAGGCTTCAGTTTCAAAGTGCTGTTGGAACAGAATTTGGATCCCAATATCTCCTACTAGGCTAATGTTTAGGCAAATTGGTGAAGTGTATTTTCTTATTCCTTCATCTATGTATTTGATAGAGGTGGAGAACAAGAAGCATCATTTCTATCCAATTTGCCACCTTCATAAACCATTACCTGTTATAATTTGATTTCCAATTTCCAACCAATTTTCTACTCAGCTTCCTGTTTTTCTGTGCTGTTTAATTCTGTTGGTACAATTGACTACAGGCAGAGTTGGTTTTTTTCTGCTCATATATGTTTGGTTGTAACTATTTGAAATACAGTGGTTCTAAACCTTAATGCCATTTTGAAGACAAGTATTGGCAAACTCTTTGAGCTCTGTTTTAATATATATTAATGACAGTACTTAACATGTAGTTCTTACTTTTGACTCTAAGCATACTGGGGAGGTGTCTTACCAGAATGTGAACTCTCCAGCTGCATGTTGAGTACCAGACTCACTTAAGGACGGTGCTACTGAGTCAGGGATCTCATCTTGGGTATACCAGGAACTCCACCCAGTACTAATATTCAAACAACACTGTTTCCTGTGTTGGATGTGCATCACTGAAATACCCCCGCAGTCATTAAGACTCTTCCTATTCATTTTGGAGAGAATACTAGATCAATGGCGGTTTCAGCTCTATGAGAATTTATATTCAATTCTCTTACTCAATCACTCAGGGACTAGTTGTCTACAGAGTTTATGGATAAGACTAATATGGCTGAGCAAAGACTTTTAAAATTTACTTTCACTCTTTTCCCTGGAAATAAAACACAGATTCTGGCTGAATAAAGAAAATTCTCTTTTAAACTGTCCAAGTTTTGCCAAAGTGCTTCAGTGTTAAATCCAATGTTTTCCAAATTAATTACTTGACCTTCTCATAAGCATCTCATAGTTCAGCTCTGGTCCTGTTCTAGTTTTGAAAACAACAATAAGACTGCTGAGAAGTTTGAAGAGGATATACCTACGCTGGTTTACATGAAACACCATCTTAGGGTGGAAACAATGCTTTCAACTTTGCAGAAATGCTAGGGAAATGAGAAAGGGGAAAAAATATCCCTGTATTCCCTTTACTATTTGTTACTTGGATCATGCTTTTCTATATGATTTTAAAGAAAGACTGGTTTTTTTTTCTATGTCAGGAAAAATGAGGATCTCTGGATGTGGAAATCACTAGGTGGGATGGTAATATTACTTCTGCCTCAACATGGAAAACTATGGGACAAAAGTCGAGATTATGAAAAAAAAATTTGGATGTTTTGAAAATATTGAAATATTGAAAATATTCTCAAGATGAGAATTCCACACACTTTGGAGAACAAGTCCTGAAACCTGATTCTAATGAAGTCAATAGCAGCTTCAATGATGCAGTGTAAAATCTCAAAAAGAAAGTTGCCTTTAACGTTTGGGAAGCTGTCTAGAAGCAGAAAGAAGAGGGGGTTTGTAGCCCAGAATAGACAGGGAATAAAATTCCTTTTAGGTGCCTGGAATGCTATCATCAAAAAGATAGTGATAAATGAATAGTGAGGGGCAAAGAATCACAGTGGTGAGCAAAACAGAGCTGCTGTTGCAGGCAGGAGCCCAGCACTGGGGACACATAGAGTGCTGATACTGTCCCAAAATGGTTATTCCCCAGAGGAAACTCAAGCCCATCTTTCAAATTAAAAAGAAGAGGAAACAGTTATTAAAAAAAAAAAAAAAAGCGCCAAGCTTTGCAAAGTCAGCTCCAGCCTGCTGTCTCCAGTTTCCCTTTTGTCAGCAGAACCTGTTGAGAGGCAGCTTGGCAACCCACCTGCGTTTTTTCTTCATGTTATTAAATACTAACCCTGAGCCAAACACTGTAGAAGTTAGAAAATATGTTAGAAATGATGAAAGAAAACTTAAAAGATCAATTCCCAGAAGGGTCACAAAACGTATATGGGGAACTGTGACATATTGGCATCTCTCCTGTGGCTAGTCTGGGTGTGGGTATGCTTCAGGTTTTAAAGTAATATTGTCTTGACACTGCTTAAGTTTGTGGCTTACAGATAGGAATGTTCTTACACTAGTAGAAGGTCACTTTTACAAGGATCTTGTTTATCTTTCTATTGAAGAGAATAAACTAAGCAGGAATGCTCTTCCTCCAGAACTATGTAAACATAGCTTAATTAGTGTTTTACTGATTTAACTGATTGTCTGGCTAATAAGTGAATCTTTACAAATAACATTTCTTTCCCAAATTGTTAGTCTTTCATTTGTATGAACAGATCTTCAGCTGGTGTAAATTAGAGAATGATACTATTCTTCTCACAAACTAATTGTTGCTTGTCAATGTGTGTCTACTCAGAACTTGATCTGCATTGAGTATTCCGACTTGAGAGCACCAAGTTTGAGACAGCAAACTGAGTAGGTTCTTCAATGTAAAGATTTGAACTTTACCACTGTCCATCAGAATTTGCTTAAGTGGCACTTGTATCAGCACAATATAGTATACAAAGACTAAAAAATCAAGGCAGCTAATTAAAAGGAGAATAAATTGTCCTGCATTTAATATATGTGAATGAGGCACAGAGCATAGGGGTTATGGAAGAGAGACTTCAACGAACCACAGCTGACATAGCATGACATAGAAACCTTGTGGTTTGGCTTGATGGATCTTTAAAGAAGGGAGTGTTTCTGGCCTTACACTTAGTGTCTGACATGGACTACTGTTGAGTGTGGAAGATGAATATCTGTAGAAGCACCATGTACAAACACAATAAACCCCCAATATGTAAAATGGAACCTGTTTGCTTTACAGTTTTTCCAGCTGCAGTCTTGTCAACTGAATTCTTTAGGTTAAGGTGTCTACAAATCATGCAACTTGCTGTCCTCTCTAAGCTGTTAGTGATGAAGTTTGAGATTCATGCCATCAACTGGAAGTTTTAAACTATTTAAGCACCCTGTTTATTCCGTAGAAACAGAAAGCCAGTACGAGAATGTGTGTTAGAAAATACTGAAGTTTTGATTTTACCTGAGGAAATTAATGTCTCTCTTCACTAACTCTATAGAGATGGTGCAATTGAGTTTGTGTGTGGTGGCTGGAGCTTTTTTTTTCTTCAGTGTAGGATCCCTAAGAATTTTATTTAGTGGCACAGAAAACATATTGTGAACATTGTTTCTATGTTTATTTCTTGGCAGCAAAAGATACCATTCTCAGTAAAGTATCAGATAATACAGATTTCACAGTACGCTCCTGTGTGTTTCAGAAACTGATATTTTAATCAGAGATGTAGAATTGCTTGGGAATTATTTGCTGTGCCTAGGAGAAAAAAAGGTGGCCACTTCAGCACCCTCTGTTCCTCTATTTCCTTTGTGTAATGCATCATTAGTGTAAACAGTTACCTTGGAACAAGGGGATAGTTGGAGTTGTACAGTTTGTGTTATTTGTCCAGATCCATGTTCAAATTAACAAATGAACAAGATGAACAGGTTGAGACATTTTCCTTGATCATCAGCAAAATGGTTTTTGAGCCTTTGCACACTGGCTTGCAAACTGAGTGCTCCTCCTTTGCTTCTCTGACATGGAAATGTAACCTGAACTCGTCTCCATGCACTTGGGACATAGACTCATACTTATGACTCAAGCTAATCAGGATGCAAATTGGGTCCTATGGCCCACTAATACCTAGCCCACCTTTACATGAACAATGATTCTGTCAGAAATAACGATCTTAAACCAAAGTTCTGCTCTCCTGTGTGCATGCGAAAATCCAGAAGGCAATGGATTTATTCTGGCTCCCTGAGAGTAGAGTTTTTGTTGGTCTCTTTACTGTATTTCTCTTTTTAGTTAGTGTTTCAGACACAGCTATTGAAATATGCTCTTGCACCTAAAAAACCCCCAAACTGATTCAGAGTTTGTCACGCTTTCTGATGTGTTGGTATTTCTAGTGGGTGTCTTTAATAGTAAGCTGTAAGAAATTCCAGCGTGTGAGGATTGCTTTTACATACGTAGTCCATGGGAGAAGTGCCAAGATGGCACAGTTGGATGAATAAAGCATACTGGGGGGAAGCTAGGTCACCTTGTAGTTTTTGACTTCCCCAGTGCTGAAAACCTGTCACCAGGCGAGGGCTCTGAAGATTATGACTCAGGAAAGGAAAAAGATTAGATCAAGAATACTTCAGCTACTTTTTTTTTCCACTAGCAGTCATGTTTCTGCTCCTCTTGCTCATGGACTTGCATTGCACCAGCACTATGAGGGACAACATTGCATGCAGGGGCAATCCAGCTGCTCTTGAAGTGTATTGCTGCACACCCTGTGCTATTCACCATAGAGACTGCAAACAGTACAGGTGTGTCTGATACCTTAGTCGCAGTCTCACACTTTTGTCCAAAGAGGGCTTTGTTTCACCTTAATCTGCGCCCACCTGCTGCTCCCCAGGAGAATGTCAATGGTAGACAGAAAACACAGCTGTATACATCTATTCCTCTGATGCCTTTAGTCATTGAAAAGTCAGAGAAACAACTTTGCAGAAAACATTCAAAAATCATCCTGAGGGTCCCCTTAATTGTCTCCTTCAGTTCTAAGTGTCTTTCCTTCTTTTACCTTGCTGTGCAGGACAATCCCCTTTTACACTGCATTATTTAGTATCTTAAGAGTAGGCACTGTTCTGAAGCCTCTAAGCCAGTTTCTCCTTTGATTATTTAAAGGAAATGGGGATTTTTCTGTTTCTGAGTAATCAGGTTATAGGAAAATGACAATTTTTTTTGTGCCAGTTTAGGGTTTGTTGTGTGGGTTGTTGTTTTTGGTGGTTGTTCTTTTTTTAAAAAAAAAGTACTGGAATCATAGATACCAAACTTCCTGCACGGGAAACCGGGGATGTTCAGCTCAAGCAACAACAAAATAAAATCATCTTCCTCTCACTTGGACTATGATTCAACCTCCTATCCTGGGTAGTTCCAGTAAACCCATGTAACCAACTCCTCTTTGGTTATTCAGTTCTTGGCTTAATCTGTGGGTACTACTACTTAATGTATTAATTGGTGCCAGTGTTGTGTTACGCTGAGGTGGGAAACCATGCAAAGTCATTAGGATTTTAGGAATATTATCTGATTAAACCTTAAGCCCTGCAATGCAAACCAACAAAATCCTCCTCCCTGCTGGAAATGCTCCCTATCTATTGAGTATTGGATTTTTTTGGGGTTAGATTCAGTTCAGATGTCAAGAGATTAGTCCAGATCACTTTCCCAGAAATACTTCTCTGGAAACATAATTTCTCTTTTTCAGTTTTCATCAACTTCTAATTTCCAGGAAAGCTAGAAATCCATGAGAAAAACCTTTCGTGTATGATACTTGCGTACGTCATAAAATAAGAGGATGGAAATAGTGCTGAGGGGAAAAGTTAAGCCGACTGAGTTGAAGTTAAACAAAAATATCTTCTGTTTTGTTCTTGAAATGCAGGCACTTCTGATGGTCTTTCTTTCTTTGATACCAAATCAGTCTGCCTTTCTATTATTGATCCTTGAACGTAACTAGAGGAGAAGGTGTTCAACTGTGTCATGAGCTTAATGAGTAGGAATGTTTTTCTTCTGGTACAAGTGGCTTTTTCCTGACTTTTGGCGTTAAGAGATGCTAATTTACACTGGAAGCTCTCAGAAACTTCACAGCACACAAATTTGTTGGGATATAGATATTAATAGTCTCCATAGTACCCAAGATTGGTGATATTTCTTAGTCGCTTTGTAGACAAGAAAAGCTTCTCGCTTAAATGTAACCATGTGAGAGAATGTTTGTGGTACTTAATGTGAACATCCTAAACATGCCCTGAAAAAGCAAGTAATGTAGTTTATTGATTAAAATTTGTGAATGTTTTTACTGCACTTCAAGGAATTTTTGTGGTGATGTAGCTTCTAATGAACTACTAATTCAAAGGATACAGGATGATATGGCTAGAAAAGAATATTTAGACCAAATGACCCAAAAATAAAGCCCGAAATAATGTGTTTCTATCTAAAACCTGAAATAGTTCTCAAAACCAGTAGGTTTTGTTAAGACTGGTCAGAAATGCCACAAACCTTTCAGTTTATTACTTTTTCTATTTAATTTTTTTTTTTAAGAGAATTGAGGTTTTAACCTTTTATTTTGTGTTAAATAGATCCAATTTTCATGGGGAAAGCAAGCTGTTTATTGGCCATCATATGTAAAAGATTATTTTTTTTACCGCACAGTAACATTTTTCATATCGTTATGTATCACATGTCTAGACAGCTCTTATAACCCCATACAAGTGAATGCTGATTTGCCCAGCATAATCAGGTAGGCAGTTTTTACATTTTTACTTACACAAACGAGATAACTCTGTCAGTTGTGAGCTGCCATCAAGCTTTCTTGCTTGGGTACAGCACTAGGCTTTGCTGTTGGGAAGTATATTCAAGGTGTCTCATCACCCTGTGACCTTGAATAGTGAAGGTTTGAATGGTGTCTTTGTGGGTAACGCATGAGAACTATCAGAGTGCTAGAGGAAAAGCAAGTTCAAGGACTTCCAGATGCTGCAGCGCTGGAGTTTAGGTGTGCTATGCCATTGCAGTGTCAGCAGGGATTGCTATGCCAGAAGGAACGCTGCAGTTGGAATATCCTATTTCACTTGTTCGTTTTGTATTTGGTTTTTGTTCTGCTTTGGAAAGGGGAATTATGCATCACAAAGCCAGAATTCTGGGATTACTTGTCACAGCCTTCAGCCTTAGGCTGCCTGCAGTGAAGTTTGCTTCCTTCGCTGCCTCCATGCAGGCAGCCTGTCTCTGGTCCCCAGGGAGGGAAAAACCAGAGTATGCTGTAAGAAAAGTCCACAAATTCTGTTTTCCCAGCACTGTGAACTGTTCAGGTGCAAGCTGCTTCTCTTTTGCATTTTAGTTATCTACTTAAGAGCATGGTGACACTGTGAGAGTACCTCACCTCACTAGTTTTCAGTGGGGGTCTAGGTGTATGCGACTGAATGCTGTAGACCCATATAATTCTGACTAAATCAGGGAAAGATTAAAAATACATTGTGTTTTGAAGGGCAAAAATGAAATTCCTTGAAACAGTGGTTAAAAGAAACAAACAAAAAAAAACCAACTCAGAAACATTTCCATCAAGTTTCTGTTTTGTCTGGCCATTCACAGGTGTAGAAGCTAATTGTTAGAGGCATTCATTCTGGGGATTTTTCTGGGGCATCTTGCCAGCATGTCTATAGCCCTCGATGAAAAAGCCTTACAGTTTCACTTTGTTCAATGGCTTTCAAAGGCTTGCTGTTTTGAAATTAATGGCATTGCACTTTTTCCCCCCTCTACCAGTTTTCATGTTCAAAAGTGTTTTCACAATGCTTATAGATGAAGGTTTCATGTAGTATGATTTCTGCAACGTGAAAAAAGCACAAGGGAAATTTGAGAAGTTACTATGTTTTTAGTTTCACTGTGAATCAATCATTAGTCTTTGAAAGACTTGAAATGTTGGTAAATTGCTACATTTTATGTATCAACAGAAAAAGAAGAAAAACTTACAATTTTTAACTCTGTGCACATCACCTTGGGAAAGAAAGACCTACAATGAAAGGTGCTTATGCTGAACACCTGAGAACATGCTCTTAAATGGAAATGCATCTTGCAACTTTGCTCTCTTTGCAGGGTGAAAAGTACCAAGTACATGTAGAAGTCCCTCTGTTTAGAAATGCGTGATAGCAATGCCAAGATATAATGTATTTTAAAAAGTTTACAGTTATGTTAAATGAAATACTATTTTGTTCTTGTAGTATGTGAGCAATTATGTGAGTGTTCCTGAAGTTCATTCAACTGTATAGTGCAGCTTCTATGTCACTAGAGGGGATCATAATTGCAATTAAAGATGTATTACTGTATTTAAATATGAAAATCAACACCAATAATCAACAAAGCTATTGTGGCACTGGTAAAATGGCTAGTCTGCTACCAGAGGCCATTATCAGAACTTATCTATGAGCTGCATATTATCCTTCAGAGTGCTATGAGTACGGCTTTTTCACAGCTAAGAAGCTATAAAAAGCAATATTGCCCCAAGAGATACTCCTGAAACCATTCAAAGGATCTCAAACCTGTCAGGATTGGGTGTTTCAGCATTCTAAAAAATTTATCATTCATATCAGTCTGTTTGATCTAATGAAATCTGTAAGTTGGTTGCCGGGTATAAATTACCTGGAAACTTGAGGATTAGAAAAGTTCCAGAACAACTGGAATGAGGAAAAAAAATAAACTAAATTGAGCCAGGTTACCCTCACTTAATGGATTTTTATAAATAATCCTATTTTAGGCAATTGATTTTTCATTATTTGTTTGAGATTTGAATGGCAGCTAGAATATTATGAAAAGAAATAACACACGTCTCCAAAGGTAGTGAAAGTAAAAATTCAAGTACAGTTACAGGTATATGGCTCAAAGAATGCTTTTATCCATGAAAATGAACTTCATTCATTTTCAGTGCAGTGAAGAAAAACAACCGCATTTGAAAACTCAATGTCTTGTTTATTAACACTTTGTCTTACTTGCCTTGTTCTATGGAAGGTAAAGCTCCCAGATTCTCCCATTGTTCTGATTATTTCCGTGATAAGGTGTGATTTCAGCTGAGATTTAGGATGTCAGGAATAGCCAGTCGGGTAATTCATTCTTGAAGAGAATTGAGATCCCAGGTTTGCTCGTAGCTTCGATTCATGTCCTCATTCCTGCTTATTACCCATAAATCTTTGTTTGGAAATGATATTTCTTTCCGTTTCAAGACGGGGATTTCTAGGTATGAATGAACTAAAGAATCATAGAGGAGTTTGGGTTGGAAGGGACAGTTAAAGGTCATCTAATCCAAACTCCTGCAATGAGCAGGGACATCTTCAACTAGATCAGAATGCCATCTAACCTCACCTTGAAGGTTTCCAGAGATGGGGCATCTACCACCTCTCTAGGCAACCTGTTCCAGTGTTTCACCACCTTTATTGTAAAAATTGTCTTTCTTATATCTAGTCTAAATCTACCCTCTTATAGTTTAAAACCATTACCCCTTATACTATCACAGCAGGCCCTGCTCAAAAATACTAGGTCCTGCCCTAAGTATTGAAAGGTCACAATAAGGTCTCTCCCAGAGCCTTCTCTTCTCCAGCATGAATAACCCCAACTCTCTATCTGCCTTCATAGGAGAGGTGCTACAGCCNGGTGCTCCAGCCCTCTAATAGTTTTTGTAACCCTCCTCTGGACCCACTCCAACAGGTCTATGTCTTTCTTGTGTTGAGAGCTCCAGATCTGGACACAGTACTCCAGGGGGGGTCTCACTGGAGCAGAGTAGAGGGAGAGAATCACCTCTCTCAACCTGCTGGCTATGCTTCTTTTGATGCAGCCCAGGATATGGTTGGCTTTCTGGGCTGCGTGCACACATTGTTGGCTCATGTTGAGCTTTTCATCCACCAGTACCCCCAAGTCCTTCTACTCGGGGCTGCTCTCAATCCCTTCATCCCCCAGCGTGTACTGATACCAGCGGTTGCCCTGACTTAGGTACAGGACCCTGCATTTGGCCTTGTAGAACCTCACGAGGTTTACATGGGTCCACTCCTCAAGCTTGTCCAGGTCCCTCTGGACCACCCCTCAGGCATGTCAACTGCACTACTTTTGACTAACTCATTGAAGAACTGGAAATTTACTTTCCTGAAATTCAGGGTTAGAAGGGAAGTTTTCTATGTACAATTCTGGTACATTCTGATTTTACCTAATATTTGAAACCCCTCACTGCTGAATGGATTCTGCTATGCAGCACTCTCTTCCTTGAGAGAAGACTGTGACTTCCCCCTCAAACATCTATAAAAAGGCAGCACAAAGAAATATCAGCCCAGGGCTGCCTTAGGAGCAAGCTGGTAATTCAGGTTGAGATTTTTCCCTGGCTTTTCCACACCTCAAGGTAAAAAATGGCCCAGGGATTTTCTGGTACTTGTTTTTCTTCCTCAGCTTAGCTGTTATGATTGATATCTTCATAAAAGCATGTCTGCATTAAATCTCATATTTTTACCCTACTTTTTCTTATTTGTTGTTTATGCTACCATTGGTATTGTACCACAACAAAATCATAACTGCATGTGGTCATAAATGGTTAAGATGCAAATAAGCTTATTATGTACCATAAGATTCTGGATGCTGAAGTTTTAAGATAAATAAATAGTCTCCTCTGCCTCATACTATGAATAAGGGGCAACAGAATCTTGCCATAGAAAGAATTCCCTCTTTTTCCTTATATCTAGGATTCTTGAAAAGCATTGCTGCAGAAACAGTTGAAAAGTAACAACTAAATTTAGGGAAAAACAGTAAAGGAACAAGGCTGATCAACATATTAGAAATTGAAATTAGATTATCGGCTAGAATATTCATTACAGGATTCAAAATTTGCTAGAGATCACTCAAACTCATAGCAGCAAATTTTCTTTTCTCTGGACCACCTGTCTCAGGCATGCTTTCATGTCACAACCTACTTTAGAGATATACCACTTATTTAGTGAGTGAAAAATGGGAAAAAGAGAGGATACAGTGGCTGAGAGAAAGGGGAGAGAAAACTTGCAGGGTTAGGCTTTTGTCAGTCAGGTCGGTTTTATAAGTGATACAAACCAGAATGCAAAAGTGAGGGTCATATGTTAATACTTCCATAGATTCTCTTGCAGGTTTGATTTTTAGTTGTAGTGGACTCTTTAGTTGTGTGAGGGAGAGAAAAAGGAGGAAACGAAAGGCGTGAAATGGTATGCAGGGATGATATCTCTGATTTCTTCTCTGGTGAAGTAGAGCAGGGGGAAGGAACTCTCTTAAAACACATCTGAGCAGAGGGACTTCCCAAGCTGGGGTAAGGGGAGTTTGGACAATGCTGAAATTACCGATTTTGCCTTACTGATAGGGAAAGGCATGTCACTTCCCAAACTTCTGATACTAAACCCAGGCTGTGGTCTGTGTGAACAGCACTCTGAACAGCTATTGTCAGACCATTTCTGCAGAAGTAACTATGATTGTTTAAGGCTTTATTCGTTCCTCCTTCTTCCATCAGTATATTAGCACTGTTCTGCTGTCAGCTACTACTCATGTAGCAAAACTGAGGATAGAGATTACAGGAGCACTCCTTGTGCTCCTCTGTGCAAACTCAGTTAACTTGTCTGAAACTGCTGCAGCAATCTATGTGAAATTATATCTGTTAGTGCCTGAGGACTGGCTTTTTTTCCTGAAGCAATGGCTTTGCTTTCCATGAGATCATGTGCAGGTGGGGAAATGTCATGCAAAATGGTGACTACTTGCAACCTAGAAGCTTTGTCTGAGCAACTGCTGGAGCGCTTAGTAGTGGGTTTTAACTGTTTTTTGGATTCTTGGTTTTGGTTGCTTTTTTTTTTTCCTGCAAATATACACTGACCTTTAGGGAAGGTGATGGAAGAGCACCCAGTTTTCCCATTACAGTGAACAAATGGCTCTGGCTCATCTCTCCTAGTACCTATGACTTCTGCATGCACGCTCTTGCCCAGGTCCAGAGGCCAACTGTGAACATGTTTGTGATACACAACTTGTTTGGCTTCATGATTGGCCTTGATTTCAGTACTTAATCCAAAATTTGCTGGAGTAAATGAATAAATTTCATTTACCTTTCTTTCAATTTGGTCCACAAGCTCAGATAGGAGCTGGAAAGGATAATGAACCTAGCCAGGTGGAGCTGGCTGATGCTTGGTGCCATTGTCAAAGAAAAATAGATACAAAAAACCCCTCTCTGTAGTAGAAATAGTGGCTCTTAAGGTGTTCTGAAGTCATTATATAGTCCTAGTGTAAGACTGGGTAAAATAAGAACAGTACTAATCATCTATGAGATCGTGACAGCTGTGAGCAGGATGTGAGGGGGTGCCTGAGCCATGGGGTGTTGTTCAGGCACAGACTAGAGAAAGGTGACAGGCTGTCTCAGGCCTGTGGCAGCTTGTCTGAGCCATGGGGTCCATGCCTTCTGGATCATCAGCCCGTCTACCTGTTCTTTGCTGCATCACTGACTCCCATTGCGCTTCCCCAACAGCTCTTGTGACTTCCCTGTGGAAGTAGAAATATGCCAAAGTACAACACAGAGCAGGCAATCCCTGGAACTATGGTGGGAAATATGAACAGCACACCTCTGCTTCACATCTGCAGCAATTCCACATCTGCTTAATTCCCTTATCTTCTTAAACTTGCTGTTTCTGAAGTGTCTCTTAGCACTCCCAAGTGCCTGGGCGCTCTCTGTATTAAAGCTGTGGAGAGCTGAAGCAGACTCAATACAGTTGGCAGATATTGAGTCCCCACCCTAAAGCATGGAGGCACTAAAGTTTCTTGAAGGATCAATGCCAGGTAGTTTTTTATCACTTCAATAAAACCTTATCTCTTTTTATATTGTATGTTTGTTCTTGGAAATTACAGAAATGTCTTGACTGAAGCTTTCTCAATATGTTTTGCCTGAGGTAGAGACAAAGGTTGGGAAATTGCAGTCAAAGAGTTTAAGTTTGGCAAAGTTAGAAGCAATCGTAGTTTGCTGTGATGTATAAGGCAAAGCCTGGTATTAGGCATTGCTGTCACTTCTGATAGCAGGCAAACTGTTTAAAAAATAAAAAATAAGTATCAGAAGTCTAAAAATTACATGGGGTTTGCTCATGTTGCCATTGAATGACAAAACAGAAGCTTTCACCCTGCAGTTCTTTGGACATTGAATTCAGTGCACATTTTTTGGGTTGTAACTTGTATGATTATTTAGTGAAAGCTTTTAAATGTTTTTAATGCTAACATATAGTGACTTCTAAAGGTTTTTCTGAAGTTTTGTAGAGTTGAGCAAGGAGAGTCTCTTGCACCCTCATGTATGTGCTGTTTCACAAATATATGAGGCAGGTACAATCTTCTTGAAACATATTACTTCAGAGAAATTTTGACCGTATTGAAATAAGGTTTTCTAAGAACTAACTAATTTTTAAGTCTGTTGGTCACAAACAGTTTTATGGGAGTGCTCATTGTGTGCTGGTGCTCCTCCTTTGGGCAGAGCTCCCTGTACAGCAGTGCAGACCTCGAGTGGATGAAACTCCTAACCCTGAACAGGCAAAATGTCACCAAAAGATGCCCTGGTCACTTGTTCTTATACTCCCTGTGCTGAATCTAATATTGGTATGATTACCTAGTAAGCTAGATTGGGGGGCTAATTTAGCATAAAACCTAAAAGAAGAAAGTTAAAATACTTTTTCTTATCTGTACGTACAATTTCAGTTGGAAGAATGTATTATTGTCTCCTGATTAAAAAAAAATAATAAAAAAAAAAGTTTAAGTGGAAAAGTCCTTCCCAGCTTTAGCTGTAGTGATGGATGAGTTTTCCTTTCTGCAAGTTTCTCTCTTGGGCTCTCACAACATTAACTTTCATAGGCAGGAATGTCACATTAGAACTTAAAATTACTCAGACTGAAGGGTGCTTTTTTTTTTTTCCTCTCTCTTTTCAAAGACATTGCTTGTAGCTTCGTTCATGACAAATCCATGGAAACTCAGTCTCGATTTGTTTGTTACCTAGAGGTATAGCTTAACCCTGCAATAAATACTGGATGATATAAATGATGTTTATATGATTCCAAATGAAGGAGGAACTGATGTCAAGTATTCTGGACAAATTTTGTCACACAGTGGGGGACAAGGAGCTAGAATAACCAATGCATGCAGGAATGCCATGAGAGGTGCTTGTTAGGTTTGAATATTATTCATCCTCATATCCAAGGCTTATGAGACATCCTGTTCATGTCACACTGTCATTTTGTGCCTCTTGGGTTTAATTAACCCTGATGTAACTCTGACGACTTCATTAAAGGTGGCTGAGGGTGGTGCCTGACATTCACAGGAGCACAAACATGGTATTTTGAAAAGGGATTTAAAAAAATAAGATCAGTGACAAGAATCTTAGAGGAAATAAACTTTGACTGGATTTCTGAAAAGTATTGAACAATTATTGCGTTTAGATCTGTGATAGTGATTGCTGTGGGTCAGATATCAACAAAGACTGTGATTTGTTACAACTTAATATTTGTCTTGACCAAAGAACCCAAGTGGTTTGGACTCTTTGACAGCAGGTCCTAGAACTATCAGATGGGTCAATAATTAAGTAGAATCTTTTTTGATTTTTCTTCAAAGGGACCATTCATTCCTGCAGTTCATTATTCAGGTCAGCTCTCAAATATACTCTTGAAAAAGGCATTGCTTGTGCATATCATGTTCTTTTGCCCCCAACAGAGATCTTAATCTGTTCAATCAAAGGTGTTTGTCTGGCAGGGTTTCCCAACAGAATAGCTCTACTCCTGCATCTCCTTATAATCCTTAGCTGCACCATTGAGGGAGAGTAACTGCAAGGATCTGAAAAAGTAGGTAAAATCAGAGGCAGAAACATGACACAAGACCTGAATAACCCTTCTTCAGTGAGATTCAGAGAATTCCATGCAGTCAGTTCAGTTCTCAGTGTAAGACTGAGTATGAGAGGAAAATATCCACTGGATAATAACCTTTTACTGAGAGACAGTCATCCTAGGCAAATTTTAGTCAAGCACTGGCTAAACTAATCTGGCTTGACACCAATAATAAATTGTGCAAATTCCTGCAACCTTCATCATTCTTATTTTGTATTAAATGTCATCTTGTTAGATGATGCATGAATGAATAGTACAATATGATAGATAGTGTGAATTATTGTCTGCTAATAGATTTTGTTAAAACATATCTCCTCTCTGGGTTGGTCCTTGAGAAATACACCCAAAATTATTTCTTAGCAGGCCTAAAAACTCAAAGGAATGTAGGACTTTCATAGGAGTTGAGAAAAATGCTTCTGTTCTTCCTCAGTTTAAGAATTGCCTCTTTCTCCTGCTTTCATTACTCCACCTGTGCGGACACTTGGAGTGATGGACAAAAATGCATAAGCTTGGCTTGGACCTGACTCTGTAGGTTACGGTCATCAGAAAACTTTGAGAAAGGAACGCAGGCTGTTTTCTGCAATATATAAGGAATCTTCCAGATTAAGCAGGTTGGCATTAAACTGAGAGGAGGTGAAAACAGATTTCTACCTGCAACCCCTTAAGGCCATCACTTCCCACACAGGATGTTTCTATACGCCCTGCAAAGCCCTGCCCCATGAAAACTATAGGTCACGGCAACAGAGGAGAGCAAAAATAAGCTTTTTGCTTTCTCTTTGCAAGCTAAACAGTTTGTGAGCAATCTTTAAACCTTCATTAAAAACAAATGCACCAGAAATGTGTTTGCCTCTCAAATAGTAGACTTGATGTTATTGAATGATAAAGATATTTGCTGAAACAGGGGAAAAAAGTGGAGGCTCCACAGTCACTCTAGGTTGTCTGGGATAACCAGTGTAAAAACAGGTAAATCTTGGGATGTATGTGTCACTACCCTGGGGAAATGACCACATAATTAGATATACTGTTTTCCTTGCATCAGTGTTGTTTCTCTTCATTTTTTCTCAAGTCCTTTATCATTCTATTTTTAAAATACTGAACGTGATTATTTAAGGCACTTCAAGAAACTATCAAGGAGATGTTATTTCTGAAGTGTATTTCTTCAGTCATACATCTCTTGCCTGATCTGAAGCTACAGTGCTGCAACCTGGAATATAATCATAAGGACAGATAGTCTGAACAGAACAGGTAATTATAATATGACAATTGGAAGGGATGGAGTGCTGTGCTGGTAGTACTGGCATTAAATTTTGCTTATCAAACTCTACACTGAGCACTTTTTCTGTTTGTTTTTGATAGGTATATAACAGTAGAGCTGTTTCTCTGTCGGTTTTTTTCAGTGTTTGTTTTTCTCTCTGGAAGCTCTTGTGCATTGACTTTGATATGATGCCAGCTTGATTTAGGCACATCTAATGCTAGAGTGAAATCTTGACTAGTAAAAGCTACCAGCCAAATTCTTGTACACGGGAGTATGGCAGCCCTAAATAACATCCAAAGTTATCAGCAAATCTGAGCCAGACATATTCACGGTATCCTGAAGACTGTCTTGTACAGCAGTAAATGATTTTCCATGAACATCACGCATCTGGGACTGGGGCGGGTGCTCTCTGATTTTTTCGCTTTCCAATGTAGTAGTAAGTGCTTCTCCCAGAAGAAGATTTTGGTAGGCCCTTACTTTATTGCATCATGTAAAGTAAGATCAGACTCTTGTTGAAGTTAATGGGAGTCTAATTCAAACAATGCTTCCAAAAATGAAGAAAATTTTAAAAATCAGACAACTGTTAATGTGATGTTGAAGCCTAGCACTAATTCTTATCATGTAAAAAATCAGGACTTTGGAAAATGTGTCATTTTGTTGTATGGCAAATAAACTGCATCCTGATATTTTGCAAAAATTTAGGATTTCCTAGCATTAGAAATGGTCTATCATAGCTTTAATTGAAACACTGGAGATATAATGGGTATATTAAAAAAACAAAAACCCAACTAGTCCCAGACTTCTTATACTCTTTCATAATCAAAGGATGTGAGGTCACATGAAGCTAATCATGGGTAAATTTCAAGCAAATTAAAAGAAATATTTCTTCACAAAGCACTTTGATTATTGCTGGAGGTCAGAATCAAACAGTGTATCTGCACTTTTAAAAAGTGCCAGCTAACTTTATGATCATCCATAAAATTTTTAGCTTTACCCGCTAGATTAGGTTAGTCTATGTTCATGCCTCAGGGCATTAGCTTATCACCAAATGACCAAAAAGAATTTTTCTTTTCCCTATGCAAAGCACTGTACAATTACTCAAATACTATTTTTTCGCCCTTTGCTGTCTTCTAAATAACAGCTATAAGCAGGTCCTAGAAACAACATTTTGCTACAATGGATAAAAAAAAATGATAAAACAGCTTCTCTATTTTTTTTTTTTGACCCTCAGAAGTTTGCCTTTATTTTTAGCAATGGTTTGTGTTAACAATACAGACAGAAAAAAAATGTCTTGTAGTAAGATAGAATGATGCACATAACCACGTACTATTTAAATCTATAATACCTCAAATTATTTTCAAAGTACGTTTTTTTTTAAGATAACATTAAATATATAGCTGTGGATTTTTTATTTTAATTCAACATTTATTGAAGTGACATGGTGGTTTTGGTGTTTTGTGTTTGACTGGTGTCACATATGTCTGATGTCCTGGTAAAATGATATCAAAGTGTGTGTAGTGGTAGATTAGCATACAATTTTGAGCTCATACTTGTGTTTCTTTTCCATCTTTTTCATCTTTTTATTCTAGGCTTTATTAGGGTAAACTTCTGGTTTAATAGAATGTCAGCACAGTATTCATAAAATCATAGAATTGTGTAGGTTGGAAGGGACCTTTAAGATCATCTAGTCCAAACATTAACTGATGGTTACATCAACAAAGAATGCTTAAAGACCTTTCCATTTCAAGAAACTCTGAAACCTTCAATTCTTCTAAAACTGTCCCTTTGAAAATCAGCTTTAAGTCATCTTTGTATCCCCTCACAATATGTGATCCTACTGTATCTGTAGGTCTATGGTATATTGTTGTCAAAGATAGTTAATGTCATTAAGGCAATCCCATAATGCAGCTGAAGTTCAGAAATTCTATGTTAAATCAAATCTGGTTTGGAAATACATGAAGCTGAAGGAATAGGAACTAGCCTGTTTCACCTGGAAACCTTCTTTGCAGGTTCACTAAAACTCATGTTGTTTCACAGTATGCATGTGTCTTAGAGTAAGGTCAAAGAAGCTACTAAGAGCTGAAATTCAGCGGTGAAACCCTGGATATCTGCAAGGCTGTGAAAAATGAGGCAGGTGCCCAAGCCTTGTATTCAGTTTGTAGGTAATGACGGTGAAGAATCATCAGAATCAGTTTTCAGAAATATTTATAGCTATAGAATAGTTTGTGCAAAAAAAAAAAAAACCAACCACAAAACTAAACTCAAAAAACATCCAAACCAACCAACCAAAGAAAAACCCAAACAAACTGCTGAGGTCCTATAAAAAGACTGTGGAATCACTGTCAGCTTATAGTAATTGTCAGCAGTGAGAGGAGTGGCAACTACTGCTGAAACTGCAGTCACCTTGATCATAGAATCATGAAGGTTGGAAAAGACCTTTAAGATCATCAAGTCTGTTAACTTAGTACTGCCAAGTCCACCACAAAACCATGTCCTTAAGCACTACATCTACATGTATTTTAAATACCTCCAGGGATGGTGACTAAACCACTTCCCTGGGCAAGCTGTTCCAATGCTTGATAACCCTTTTGGTGAAGAAATTTTTCCTAATATCCAATTTAAACCACCCCTGGTGCAACTTTAGGCCATGTCCTCTTGTTCTATCACTTGTAACTTGAGAGAAGAGACTGACCCCCATCTCGTTACAACCTCGTTTCAGGTAGTTGTAGAGAGCAGGAGCTG
The DNA here is from genome assembly GCA_013399435.1 of Arenaria interpres. Taxonomy (NCBI): domain Eukaryota; kingdom Metazoa; phylum Chordata; class Aves; order Charadriiformes; family Scolopacidae; genus Arenaria; species Arenaria interpres. The sequence goes on along the minus strand of VXAK01006362.1, from coordinate 13,421 downwards.
TAGAGTCTTTTCTCAGACTAAACAATCCCAGCTCTTGCAGCTGCTCCTCATAAGACTTGTTCTCTAGACCCTTCACCAGCTTCATTGCCCTTCTTTGGATGCACTGCCACACCTCGATGTCTGTCTTGTAAGTATTTGAGTAGTATTTGAGGAGCAGCCTCGTTAGTGCCAAGTACAACAGGACAATCACTTCTCTAGTCCTGCTGGCCGCAATATTTCTGATACAAGCCAGGATGCTGTTGGTCTTCTTGGCCACCTGGGTACACTGCTGGCTGTGTTGTGTTCAGCTGGTTGTCAACCTTTTCTGCCAGGTGGCTTTCCAGCCACTCTTCTCCAAGCCTGTAGTGTTCCATCCTACCTTGTTGGCCTTCCCCCTGATTCTTACCAGTAAACACTTGTCTCTCTCATCATCATCATCATCATGTTTTAGACAATCAAAACACTCGCTAACATACAGGCTTATCCCACCACCTCTCCTTCCTCGCCTATCTCTTCTAAACAGCCTGTAGCCATCAATAGCTGCACCCAGTCATGGGATTCATTTCAGTAATGGCAGCTATATCATAGTTTTCCTGCTGCACAATGGCTCCCAAGGCCTTCTCTTTGTTGCCCATGCTGCATGCATGGTGTAGAGGCACTTCAGCTGGGCTGTAAGATGTGTCACCTTCTTAGACCAACACCCCCGAATTCCTTTTTTCCGTGGTGTTTCCTCATTGGCTTTTATGATATCAGGAGCCCCTGGTTTATCTCTGTAAGACTTCAAGTGTGCTTCAGTGTAGCTAGCACATCTCAAAGTAACAGGCTGAGGGCCCTCACTAACATCCAGTCCCTTTAACCTTGGCATGTCATCCCACACTTTGTCACGGGCAAACCTGATGTTATCCCCTTCTTGTTTCCATCCTTCGATGGAAATATACAATGAAGGTCTATCAGATATTCCTACATCCTTTCCATCCTTCCGTCCATCAAAGGATGGAAAGGATGTAGGAATATCTGATAGACCTTCATTGTTGTATGGTTGTAACCAGAAAAAGAAGAATTGCTTTCACTGTTGACACTTAAACCCGAATTAACCGACAGTGCACTGGTGTCCAGCAACAGTCTGCAACAGTTCCAGGGGGCTGTGGTTAATTCCACCGGAATCCTTCCATTAAGCTTAACATTGGGCCCTTGCTTGCTGTCTGTATACTGATGTCCATCTGTGTAATGCATACATTACCTCCTGGTTGCGATGCATTCAGCTGCTTCCTTTAAGAGTCATGGCTTTTTCCATTGCAGTGGTGACTTAGGTTTGTTCTGGTAGTATAAACCATAATAGATGTTGAAAAGGAGGGAAAGAAAAGCAGTGACGAAGGGGGAGACCTTCAGATGCCAAACCAAAGCAGTATGTTAAGAAGGATGGGGAGAGTTGGTTTGCTTCATAGCTTTAATTCTCAGTCTGCAGTCGTGCTGTGTGAGAAACGTGGCCCCTGAGTTTGAGACCAAGGAATGGCCTGTTTTGGGGTTGCCATTTAAGCACTTGTAAGAAATTGTAATATTGCGAGTTCCTCATATCTAATTCTGCAGTGAGGTGGGAAGCCAGGAAAAGAGGATCGTAACAGCAAGAAAAGATCCTGATCTTTTTTTCTTCTGTAGACATATTTGTTTGATCATGCCAGAGCTTTGAGACCAAATAGCCTGCAAATTGCTTTCTCATTTCAGATGTTTCCATTGCTGCAAAACAAATAGCTTTATTTTACAGCTTTTAAATGATCCTCCCAAGCTTTTCTCCCTCTTACCCTGTTTCTCTTCCTTGCTCCAGCATTTTCACTGTTGCTGCCATTCATCTGCATTTCTTTCTTCTTTGATATTTATGAACTCAGCTTCAGCAACAGAGTTCACAGAAAACGCCCCCTCCTTCTCTGTGCAAGACAAGCCACGTAAAAGTGGTTTATTCAAAGGAAAGGAAGGAGATAAAAAATAAAATCTCCTTTGTAAATCAGGCCCTCAGGCCATATTCAGCTGTGGTGTGGGGAGCATTACCTAATCGTCTCCTGGAAGAATTTATGCATCTGGAATTGACCTACCTTCCTTTTGAGATGTAAAAAGATGTCTAAGCTTAATTTAAACTCTTCCCAGGAGGAGCAGAGTCCCGTGGGAGCATCATGGGTGAGGGAGAACATAAGAGACTATGGCAGAGTGAAGGTTTTTAATGGCTGAAGGGTTTTGGCATTTGGGCTGGGTGCCCAGGTCCCTCCCTGGTCTCTCGTGTTCTTGTAAACAAATTCTTCCATCCATGTGTCCCTGTGTTTCTCATTCCACTTATATTTCAGTAACATATTATAATAAACACTTGGAAAAAATTTTTGAGTGGGAGTGACAATGTCTTATTTCTATCTTGAACGTGGCCTTTTGTTCCATTGTAACTACCGTTATGTGCTTAAAAGACACTCAGTGTCCATGTTTATTTGATATATGTTTAGAGATTGACTTCAATTTTTTTTTTTTTTTGTATTCTTCTTATTTGACCATGGGATAATTTTCCAGTTCCTAATGAAAAAGAACAAAAAAGTATCCTGGATTTGCATGGGCAGGCATCCATGTGGGAGCTGGAATTATGAGAAGAAAAAGAAAGAAGAAAGGGTCAGAAATCAGAACCTTTTCCTAGTTTTATCATCATCTGGTGTTATGTTGTTTAAATTAACATTCACAGTGAACGGGCAGAACTCCTTGAAGACAGGGAGTGTGACAAACATTCACATCTCTAGGTAATAAGATCATTTTCACTGAAACATCCCTCCCCTAGCTCTGGGCTGAAGGCGTCTGAGGCATGAAGGGAAACTGGCAGCATTTTTTGGCAATTCTTCACCGACTTTGTTTTTTTTTTTTAATATTTATTATTATTATTATTTCTGGATGGTTGAATTACTTTAAATATTCTGGATAACTAATTTCTGAGCTTGTGTATCTGTGTGGGTGAATAAGGAATCTCAGAACACTTTATTTATGCATAAGATTTTTCTTTTTTCTCCACTGCTGGAATTAAGGCATGAAATCCAGACGAGTGATTCTGTTATAAGAGACATCAAAATAAACAGTCTGAACAATCTCTTGCAGCTTTAAACATCTATGAATCAAAGTCTATTTGCTCTCTTCGTTGTTATGTTCCTACATCCCGATTAATGAGATTTCTGAACAACAACCAGGGAGTAAGAGATTTTAATATAATAGATAAACTGAAAAAGTTGAAAGAAAAAAAAACTGAGAGGGAGAAAAAAAAGACTGTCTCCATTTCCTAGATTGTTAATACATTTTCTCTCTAACTTCTTCAGGCATTCTTGTTGAGATCAGTTATGTTTCATTTTAAAGTGCATGTTTCCTCACATTTTACTTTTCTTTCTTGTTAACATTTTACCTTCTCTTGACTCATCAGTCATATGCTGAGTTTCCTCTTCTTATTAGTCATACTGTCATGAAAGGCATGGAAGTGACTTTTTGTCCATAAGATATAACTCCAGAAATTAAGTCTAGAATATATCCTATGGTATACTTCAGGATTAAAGACATAGCAGAAACCAGACTTGGCTCCTTCCCCAGCTGCATAGAGTAAACTAGACGGAGCAACATCCCCATCAACTAGTAATAGGCTGGAAAAGAGGATTGTGGGTGATGTTGGGAAACACAGATAAACATGGAAGTTGGTAATATGTAGGATGGGCCATCTATGCTGGCTATATTTGCTGGTAGACAGGTTTTCTATTCTTTCCAGTTGGACTTGATATTTTGCTTTTCCGTGCAAACATCCTGTAGAAACTCTGACTTCTTCCTCGATCTTCATAGTGTTGGCATGAAGAAATCCAACTGCCTTAGTGCTGTATCATTCTCTGTTGCTCCTCTGTGTAAGGAAAGGTCTCTCCCTATTCAAAAAGACCCCCATTGCTATTCCTGCACTAGAGATTACTGATTCAAGCTGAGAGAGAGCTGGGAACTTAACTCTGTTAATGTAACATCTTTCCTTTCTCTTATTGGAAAATCCTTAAGCTAAATTTGATGGATCAATTGAAGTCATTTTATGTATTTCTGAAGTGTGATGGGAATGGGAAAACCTGTCATCTTAGAGAAAGAAGCCTTTTATGACCAAACTCTATGGCTGACAGTTCCCTGGGCCCTTTAATAACTTTCAAATTTATTAGCTAATTTCAATGAAATACAGCAGAGGTCTAAAAAGCAGTAACTTCCTCCAAGTTTGGCCAAAATCAGCTGTTAGGTAGACAAGGGGTACCTACAGAGACAACGATACGGACAAATCAGTGATTCTTGCCTAGTTTGCTTCGTGGGAATGGCCAATGCACCAATGAAAATGCAAAATCTCAGGACAAGCCACAGCAAACTGGGTTTATTTCTCAGCTAAGGATGTGGGGAAGAGTTGAAGATACTGAGGGGGTGGGGTCCAGAGCTGTTACTGAAATCTGGGGTATTTCCAGGCGTTATTAAGTGACAGAGGTGTGAGGAGGAGATTGCAGTGTGCAGAAGAGCTTGAGGATAAAAGGTGAGTAGATGTAAACCACAAAAGTTTCGGGAAAAACAACTTCCTTGTGAATAACGTGATGAGTTATATGTCTGGTTTATAATTTTTTCTTGTTTATCATTTTCACTTCAAGCCATGAGGTTTAGCTCTTTTGGGTCAATATGAATCACGTTGCTTTTATTTCTAGATTGTTTTTCAGTAGGCAATTATAGGCAGTTTGAGAAAATAGTAATAAAAAATAGAGAAAACTGCAGCCACAGAAAAATTTGGCAGACTGGGTATATAATTCATGTGGACGTGTTTTTTATGACAATCGTTCACATTTTTAAACATCTTCTGATGTTCAGTGGCTTACAATGGGGCAAGTTTTTAATTAAGATTTCTATCTATAATATTTCCATTGTAAACTCCCTTAGTTTGCAGCTTCTGTGCATAGTGTTATTAAATTTCAGAAACAATATTGTAAGTTGATGTGACCGCCATTTCTAGGACTGAAATAATAAGAGGTTGCTTATGAAATGCTGTGATGTTTTCAAAGCTGCTGGAGAAGTGCTGAAAATGAAAACAATAGATGCCAAGGTTTTTTGTTTGGATTTTTTTTCCTAATGCATTTTAAACAGCTGTAATTTTAGACGGTTACTGTATATCTGGAAGAAAGGAGAAATGTGGCTTCAGATTTCAGCACCACCCGAAACAAGGACAAGATAATTGTTATTATAGCTTAGCCAATGTTTAATCCATCCAAAAGACATCACAATGAACAGGCTCTCACATCACGATGAAGTGGTCTGTGTTCTTCAACTGCTTCCCTTAACACTCATTTGTTTTATTTACTTCTCCCAGTAGTCCTGTATTTTTCTGTCTGCGTGCCCATTTCTTTATCTGGTTTCATATCTTCCTTAGGTTTCATCTCACCTTTGTCTGTCTTTCCCTTTGTTGGCTGCTCCTAAGCAATAAAAAATATATTCAGCTGAAGCGTTGAATCCCTGGTACAACAAATCAAGTCTAAAAAAAATACTGAAATCTCACCCAAGAAAAACAAAGAAATAGGCTGTAAACTGTTGCTTTGTTGTCTTGAATATGCTTTGTTATGGCATGTTGAATTCCACAAAATTTTTAAGATTTCTAAAGCACAGGATGGAACTCATCAAAAATAAGAGCAAGTGCATACACTATGGGAATTGTTTGTCCACTCACTTGCTTTGAGCAGGGAGGTGATTCTCTATACTGTTGCAAGTCAGCACACAGCTGAGCTCTTGGCATTTGTGGAGGTTTCTTTTTGTATCTTTGCCCTGTTTAAAAATAAAATACAAATTTTCAGCTTGCTCAAAATCTGTTGAAAATAAATGTCAAAAAATTAGAGCTTCCTCATGAGATGGAACTGGTTTCCAAGTAAACCTAACTGGAAATAGCTACTGCCTTAGCTCAAAAGGAAAATCTCCTTTTACCCACATGCTGGTATCTTGCTGTTAGCATGTAATGCCAGTAGCAATGAAGGTAATCAGAGGTTTTCACCCAAGAAATCAATAATAAGCGTTTTAATCAGCTGTTGTGTACTAACAAAAAGATAACCTCAGCAGCGTGTACTAACAAATAGATAACTTCAGCAGCCTGTTACCACCTATTGGCATCTATGTTTAAGAGGAATATACACTGAACATTTCCCTGGGAATAGCTACGTCTAGATTCTTTCTGAAAGGCATGCAATAAATCCTTCTAATTGGCAGTCTGCAAGCATTTGATTTCTGCATACTCAGCCCAACCCTGCCCACGGAAGGTGAATGCAAAACTATGTGCTAATGAATCAAACACACGTTCAGCTCTTGTAGAAATTTGCATAGTGGTAATGTTGGAATAAGTGATAAATTCCAAATGAGATTCAATGAGACTGAATCAGCCTTTCTCAGACTTATTTATCTATCTTTTTCTCCTTGGAAAGTATCCTTGAGCAAACTGTTTATTATTTTTTTTTTGTTACTTTTGTTTGGATTTAATGTAAGAATCATCAGGCTGGATCAGACCCAAATACCACACTGGCCAGTATCTTGTCTTCAGTATTGACCACTGACATATGCTTCAGAATAAGGTGAAAGACGTCTGTAGGAGGTAGTCAAAAGAGTCTTTCCCCATTTTATGATAGGGATTAGCTCAATGTGCAGATCACTGACGTTAGTATTGTTACTCCTAATTATGTATTCTGGGGTGTTTTTCACATAAAGGTGTTCTTCATAAGCACAGGAATTATGGAAATCCCTACATAAAGGTAGACATTTAGATATTGGCTTTTAAGCTTGCTGTGAAGGCTCTCTTTCTGGTTGATGGAGGAAAATGGGTGCTTGTAGGATACAATTTACCTTGCTTTAAGATCAGACATCAACAAAATCTGTCTAAGAGAGACATTCAATGAATTGTATCTTAGATATGTCCACTTCTTTCTGCTGATTGTGAAAGGAACCTGGAAAACTAGCTGAGGTAGAAAACTACAGTTATGTGAGATTAGTCTTGCTCATGTTGTCTTGTCAGGTTGAAACATGTAGGTAGGAAATATCAGAAGTGGAGCATGGTGTTGTTTCTTTCAACCCTAAAACATACTTTATCCTATCCAGGCCTGCTGTTAGGTCAAGAGTTCAAGAGTCACAAGAAGCAACATTGGAAGAACATGGGAGATCTCTGGGGTTCAGGGCAATGGCATGATAGCAATGAGTACTGATGTATGGAAAAAGGCTAAGCTATTGATGAACACAGAAGTACAGCTGTGCTCCTATCAGTTGGTTCAGTATCTGCTGTGTGTGACATACCAAACTAAGATAAAAGCAAAAAATATGTTAAAGGAAGAACACAGACTGCGAAACATCATGAAAGTGTTATACCTAGGTATCAAGTAGGAGGAAGTATATCTGACGATATAAAAGCTGAAGAATATAAAGTTACTGTTAAATAGAGCTTGGAGATACACACCGAGGAGCAAAGCTCAAATGTAACAAATACATAGACCTGTGTGGAAAGACGGGCCTGATTTCTGATGAGGAAAGAGATGTCTGTCTCCTTTATGCAATATACATATCTTAGCCTTATATCAAAGCCTTTTATCTCCTTCTTTGGAAGGGAACTCTTCAATGGAAAGTTATCAGATTGATTTCTAGGACTGAAAAAGTCAGAATTCCACTTGCTCAGAATTGGACAGAAGATTATTCCTCCCTTTTCCCTTATTTCTTCAGTCTCAAAGCTTGAATGTGTCTATAGAGAAGGTATTGATGTGTTTGTTTCAATGTTTTTCTGTTTTTTGCTTACCAGCTTTATTTAAAATCCATGGTCTGGAAACCTGGAAAGAACATCTACTCTGCACAGGGTGATACTCAAACATTTAAAATACTCTTAAGAGCCTTTTTTTTTTTCTTTTTTCTTTTGTTGCATTGGATGGTGCTGTCAATATGCAGTTATTGCAAGAGAAAAAGGTACTTCAGGCTTTGTATAGAGAAAAACTTGCTGAATACTTTATGGAATGCTTCATCTCTGGCTGTATACACAGAATTCAACTAACTTTAGGAAGCAGCATTTTGGTATCATTTTTTAACAGGAGATGTCCAAATAAGAAAATCATTTATCTTTTCAATCTCTCTCTCTCTTTCATGCATTTTCCATCTTGGTTTAGTTTTCCATTCATCATGTGGCACTGGTGCATATTGTATTAGGGTATTAGATCAAACTGTCAAAAAGCTGACAGGTTTCTGTTTTTTTCCCTAAGCATATGCATTTTTGGAATAGTAATTAATACAACCAACTGGAAGTAAGTAATTAGTGGCTTTTTTTTTTCTCATGCTTGGTGCAGGTTTTGATATTAAGTATTTTTAGAAGGTTGTAGTTTTTACATCTAAAAGCCCTTATTTTTGAGTACTTTGATTACACAAGAAAAATGTGTGATCTTAGCAAATATATTAACACATGTGATGCTGAACATGATTTTGGAGTGGGAAATGCCTAAGTGCCTAACGACCTTAGGGATGAACCTTATGGAATACCAACATTTGTCTGCATAGGTGTTTGGAATACTCAAGACTTCATGTTTCATAATCACAACCAAACACTGTGACTACGTGTAGGACTATTACTTTCCATTCCTTAAGTTCTATGTGCTTTAATTAATACAAATGTTACTTTAGATAAGCTATACGAAAAGAGCAGCTGGTATGGCCTAATATCCATAACAGAAACTTGCTTAATAATCCTAGCTATTCCAGTAGGATGGGTGAAAGTTGCAACAACTATCTGTAAAGTTTGACTTACTTGTATCCTTTATTTATTCAAATAATACAACATGAAAAATGTTATAAAAATGTTTTCTGAAGTGATATGCCTGGTTCATTGGGTTAATGTTATGCCTGGTTCATTGGGTTAATGTTATTTAGGAACTTTTCTCACCTGAAAAGAAGCTCTGTTTCTAGTGGTCTAGTAAAGGTGGTGTTGCAACTCTCTTCCTGTACAGATGAGGGACACCTTACTATGAGATGTATTTGCAGAAGAAGGAGACGTTATTAGTGTTCTATGTCCTTTCTGCAGGTGTTCATACAAGGTGTCAAGGTGTCTTTCTGAAACAATTGTTTACAGCCAGTGGCTATCAAAGCAGGATGCTATGTATGTTTGCAGAAGCAGAATTTCCTAAATTTCCTGAATGTCTGATTATTGTTGGAAGTTGCCACTTACAGTTTGGTTGTTTAATAAAAAAGTTTGGAAAAATCTTCCTAAACTTCGGTTTTTCTCTCATCATTATTTTCAGTAGACCCTAATCATGGGTTATTAATGTAGGAAGTATCATCTACCTATCAAATAGGGTATTCCTCCCAAATAGACTCTTCTTTTACCTGGTCAGTAACAGATTATCCAGTATGTGGGATGGAATATTAATATACACAAACATTAAAAACAGCAATGTTAAAGCTGTCAGTTAATTTTGGATACAAAATTGATGATAGGAAAGCAGAAGTGTTTGGGAAAGGAAAAAGAAGCAATATTAATTGGGAAAAGCTATTTGTTCAGACTTAGCTGCAGTATTTGCTCCTGATAATTGTGTTGTGTTTCAACATTAAAATCCAAGATTATTTTCAAGTTGAAGCATACACACACTAAGAAAAAAAACAATCTTTGTTCAGTTTTGTTGACTTAACATTAAGATCTTTTTGATTACTTATGCACCCTAAGCTGACCCTTAAAAAGCCGCAGAGAAACACTCAGACCGAACATTTGTATTTTGAGTAAGAAGGTCAATATTTTTTTTGATGTTGCACTACTATTGTGATAAGGAAGAATGCTTTGTCTGATGCTTTGACAACAGTAACAGAGAAAAAGTGGAAATGGTAAATAGTCTTTAGACTGTGATATAAAAGAATGGCCCCGATCTTCACTGTGAGGATGGGTGAAGTTTAACCAACCAGTGATCGCAAAGCTCGCAAAATTGTTCTCTATTTCACGCCTGAACTTTGCAAATGTGTTGTGATCTGTTACAGATCCAGCTGAAGAACCTGGAAAGCAACAGAACAACCTGTGCCCTGGATCTACAGTAAGGACAGCCTGAGTTACAATCCCAGACCACAGGGAAACAAGGTAAGAACAATGCAAAAATCACTGGACTCTCTTCTAAGAATTTTTTTTTTTTTTAAAGCATACAAATTATTGTAAAGCTAAGTTGACCCACAGAACGTGAGCAGTTGTTTATCAGCTCATTACTGCTACTGTGCAATTGAATCAAAGACTAGTCTCAGATTGTGACTGATAAGCAGTGAGATAATAGAATCAAAAGCAGAAGTTTGTACTCTGAACAGAATGGAAATCTGTGCACAGGAAGGTAATGCTGACAGGGCAATGCACAAATATAACAAATACAGGTACATGGTGTGAACTAAACCTATAGTGATTTTAAAGATGGACTTGAGAGTGTGAAAAGCTATGCATAAAGTCATTGACCCATTTGAAATGAGGGCTAGTGGAACGTCAGAGTATGATGGCTGGTAGGAGAATGACTAACGCTGCAGAAGGGCCTGATTAAATGTGGTTAGGAAAGAAGCTGATGTTTGGGTTCAGACTGCCGGACCATCAAACACCCACTGTGGGCTGCTTGGCTATACCTGTGCGATGTTAAGCTTGCTATCTGCAGGCCTGGATAGAGAAAGCTGTGCATAAATCCAGCATTCCATACTGTTGCATAAACGTTGTTCCTGGGAGGGAAGTACAAGGGAAATGTTAGAAACAGCTTCTAGAGCCAGGAGGTGACTTCCCAGCCTACAGCAATGAGACCGAGTCAGGTTACTGGGAATGCTAGGAGGACTAGGAGTCCTAGAACCTAGGAGAGCAGAACAGGGTATAGTTAAAATGTTTGAGTAATGGAATAAATAAACCGAGGATACAGATCCTCCTGTGTCCTGTGAAACCTTTCTGGAGAGTAGGTCTTCCACTGTGATCTACGATTTTATTAAAGAGCCTTTATTTTACCACTGTCTGGGCTGCAATCTGCTCCTTTTATATGCTGGCTACAAGAAGGCAATTCAGCAACGAGAATCTGTTTTACTTAGTTCTGCTCACCAGCCACCAAAGCAACACATTCTTACCAGGAAGGGAAACCAAAAGGTCTTGAATCTTCTTGGTAGCCATGGTTAATTCAGTTGCATCAGAAGATAATGCCGTGCAGTTCCCTGTGGTCATATCAGTGATGTGTTTAACTCTGTTTTACAACTTGGCTGCAATATATCTTTGGTTTGGTTTCAATGCATGCGGTAGCAATGAAAATAGGTCTTCAATTCTCTGCCTTGCCATTTTATGGTCTTGCGAGATGAACCAGCCAGAAACTCCCATGTGGTCCATGTGAATGATGGAATCTCACCTATCTTTTATGTTGTCTGTTGCCACCTGTGACTTTGCTCTATTTCTGCTGTAAAGTGGAGAAATTAATTTGAGGATAGCAAAGACAAGTCATTATCTATTACTGGTGTGGGGAACTTGTGGACCAGATAAAACTGGTTCACTTCATGTGAAATTTCACATGTGAAAATTCATTTCACATGACTTGAGTTTGCTTAATTTTGTTTAGTGCAGCTAAGGTTACAAGGAAAATCAGGGCGCTAATGTTTGGGGGGGTTTTCAGTTCTTCATTATTCCTAACCATGTGATATGTGTTTCTGCATCACACGATATGGTCTCTAAATACAGAGGCATTTTTTTCCCTTCACAATATTTATTAAAAGAAAGGGAATTTGCATTCGGTCTTAATGTATAACCTGCTGGAATGATTTCAAATATCTGTTTACCCTGTCAAATGCTGAACAAAATCCCCACCCTGTTCTCCAGTCTAAACATGGGATGGAAGTTACATTAAAAAGGCTTTCATTAACCTGATTTTCCCTTGCCACAGATCATTAGAGACTGATCCTCACAGTGAAAAACTGGATCATTCTTTTATGTCACAGTCTAAAGATAATTTAAATTTTTTTTTCCTGCATTTTCTCTATTAGGCATCTGAGAAAAACTGTTAAAAGAAGAAAAGGTCAAATGTGTTTTTTCTTTTTACAAGGAGGTAAACTAAAGAGAATGAGATACTTGGGCTTCAAAGAGCTAGATCTTCTAGCTGCCTAGCTTGCAGGAAGTGGATGAGCTGTAGTGATTTATGTAAAATGAAGAGTTAACCTAAGGCTTCCTGCAGCAATACATTCCTCCTCTTTTACATCAGCATGAATTGTTGCATATCGGTCAGATTGAGATGTGAGGCTGCCCATGTTTTTGTAAGTCAATAGGTTATTGGCCTTTTTTCCCCCCAATACATAAGGAGGCATGTTATAGATAAGAATAAAGCATTCAGACATGTGTGTCTGCATATATGTGTTCATGTATGTACGACATAATGTGTGGTAATACATATGTAGTGTTATTCTTCCCATATTCCTTATTTGACCCTGTCTCGAAGGCTACAAATATAACATTAGCCCTGTTGCTTTTGTGATTTTTATGAACTTTCTCTAGCTGTTCTAATTCTCTCATTGTTAATACTTCCTGTAATTCAGGCACAGTACTGCACAATTGCATGGTAATTTGAAACAGAGGAGAAGTCAGACTTTTTAGTGACCTTTTCACTAAAAATTTCTCATGAAAACAACTGTTAGCAAGTTTGGATATGTCTTTTTATAACCTTTAGAGTTCAGTGTGTGTCCTTCTAATGAGCTCTTCAATAACTCACTCCCTCAGCTCTGTCAAAACTAGTCATACTTAACATGCGATTGTGTGGCCCTGAAATTTATTCAATCTTTTTCAAAGCCTCGTAAATGATTTGTACTAAGAATTTTGTACCTAGTCACACTTAAGGTGCCTTTAATTTATATTCTTCAAAAACAGCCGGTGGAAGATGCCTTCACATCATCTTGGCATATGAATAAAACAAGTACATAATGATGCTTTTCAAACACACATTCTCTCCCATCTTCTCTTCCACACTTTTTCAGTGAGCAATATCTAGTATAAATTGGGGCTTTTTTTCTCCCTTGAATTTATGAGATTTGTTTTGAGACCATTTTAAGCAGTCCCAGAATTATTCTCCTAAATGCATGTCACCTTAATTCTTTTGTTGGTTTTATGCTAAAAAACCCCACCAAAAACCAAAATCAAAACCCAAAAAACTTTTTTGCATTTTCTAACTCTGAGGGTCATCTTTTTTCAATCATTGCAATACCTGCTTAAAAGGCTGGATTTTTTTTTTAATTTTTCAAAATGTGTCTAGCTGGTTCTGTCCAAGGGTACTTGCTGAAAAAAATACCTAAAGGCTTATCCTGATCCTCTTAGAAATATTAGTGTGGCAAAAAGTGATTTTTTAGTATTTTTTTAAACTGAAAAAAATTGCAACAACTTGTGCTCTGTTTGTTTGTTTCTTGTTTTTTTT
>VXAK01006360.1:22641-60485 GCA_013399435.1 Arenaria interpres | reverse complement strand
CACAAAGTAGCTGAATCCAAACTCCTGCCTGAAGCAGGACCCAATTAGCTGACGCTGCCGAGGACCATGTCCGGGAAGTTTTTTATATCTTCAGGAGTACTGATACTTCATATCTCTCTGTGCAAGCTGTTCCAATATTTATTCAAATCATTTATATAAGGTTATTTTGAGGCAGAATCAATTTAGATATCAAACAGGCTGTTAGATGCCTCTTACTGCAATTCTACTCATGAAGAAACTCAGAAATTTGTGACAGGAAACATTTGTGTAGTTTTTTTCAAAGTTAAGAAGTAAACAAAGCAATGAAATTATATGTGAAAATAATAGCTGGTAGTGATTTATTAAAATGAATTAATATTTTAGTACTAGTAATTATCAATAATTATTATATAATTTCGTCGTAGCATAAGTTATATTTAAGCAATATGCATATTCATTGTGTCAATAGTAATTAACAATAAAACATCATCTAGGGAGAGAATACAAAAGTCTAGCAAATTTACAAATTTAGATCTTAATTCATTAATAAGGAATTAGATACCACTGGTTTAAAAGATAAAATAAATATAAATATGCACTACACATCCTACAGGAAATTTTTGGTGATTGCTGATACTTTTAGTTTTCTGCTAAATGCAATTATGAAGTTGTTCACTAATTTAAATAAAAGAGAAATGCATCTGTCACAAGAGACTTAAAAGCCTGTTTAGCTGAATTCAAAGATATATTTAGTTATTATATTCATAAATAAAAACAAACTAGCTGCCACCCTAATTAAGGAAAACAAAAGATTAAGGAAACCACTAAACTGATTTTAAACCTAGCGATAAAGTTGATTATCTTTCACTGAACTCTTCGTAAGTGAGAACACATCCATAATTTACAATTTTCACTGTGGGAGTTATACAGTATTTATAATTTATGGGTCTCTCTTCTCAAAAGAGATTTCAGTAAAATGAAATGCCAGTTCCTCATGGGAACAACCATCTAATCAGTACCAAGGGAGATAGACACTACTGAAAAACCATCACCGCCATAAACTTATTTTTACATTGCCTAAATTTCTAAGCACCCACTTAGAGTGAAATGATGTATATTGAGGGCAGAAACAAGGTGGCCCCAAATGCACACCTTAAAAGCAGTCCATCTTTTTCTAAGATTTTGCTATATGTACATTAGGAAATTTTACTTATTTTTATAGCTACCTAATGCTGCACAGATAGAATGCACTTGTAAGAGGGGAGTCATTAGGATCAGTCTGCAATGCAACCTGCATTTTTAGAGGTCCTGCCTAGACACAAGTAACTGTCAGTCACGTACAAATACTTTTGTCATGAGATCCTATAGAAACTGCAGAAAGCATTAGACATTTCCAGTGATAAGGAACCTGCACGTGCTCCTTTTTACCTGCACATGCAGTGTTAGTTCCTGAGACCTAATGACTCCTTTGAGACAGGCAAAATTAAAAAAAAAAAAAAAAAAAAAAAAAAAAATTTAAAAAAAGTCAANNNAAAAAAATCATTTAGAAAATGTCAGTTGTAAGTGACAATATGCTTGTGACTGAAAGTTCCCAGAAAAATCCAAAGTAGCATTCTTGAACCAGATTCCTTTAGGTGCAGAATAGAGTTTTTCATCCTTAGGTAGCATGCTTAGACGTCTACTAGAACGAGAATTTACTGTCTTTAAGCAGCAACAAATAGATATGACAAGGTGATTAAAGAACCACAATTTGAGAGACTGGAATTTGCACTTTTGTTGGCTTGTCACAATCTTACTGTTACTTCAATACTGCATTTCAACAGATATGTTAAGTGATCATTGTATGTTAATCACAATCACTGAAAACAGAACAGATGCTAATAATCATCATAACACAATGATTATAAATTTAGAGTAACTTCAGATATAAGAGTTATGTTCATGTACTTACTGGAGATGCATGCACTTGTGTTATTCTTAACTGGTTTTCCAAATCTTGAACTTTATTTTTCAGCTCTGTGTTTTCAGTTTCTAATTCTTGAATCTACAAAGCAAGTGGTTATTGCAACAGCTATCGGGGTATTCATTCATTTCAACAGCATCCATTAAACAACAGTTTAATCTGAGATCTGGTGATTTACAAGCATTGTTTAACTAATTATCCGATTACAAAAAAATAATTAAACTTAAATTTCTGTATCTTCCGTATTTCAACCTTGCTCTTCTCTTTAATGACCTTGCAAGTGGCAAAACTTAAAATATCATTTCACAGTGATCTGGTATTTTTTCAGCTTTCTTTTGTTTAGTATCTGCTGCAATTCTTAGCAATCCAAGAATAATGCCGGAAATTACGGCATCTTAGAAGGCAGATAACACAAATACAATAGCATGTTCCTTTATCTCTTTAAAAAACATAGTTCAGAACTTACTCTTTTCTGTAAGCCTGCAATTTGTTTCCTTGTTTCAACATCTTTTCCTCCAGATTCCAGAAATTTCCTGTAAGCTAAGTCAAATGCTTGACCAATTGTTAAAGTTATCTCTTCTGCCTTTACATAAAACATAAGATTGAAATCAGTACATTAAGAATACTATATATAATTACATTAATTTCAGATGATCACAAAATACTTTACACCATGTATCATATTCAAAGGGTTTGCTTCATCCATCATGAAGTCAACACTACAATGGAGCATGGCAAACACTCTTCAACAAAATACCTTGACAGAAAATGCTTTGGATAAAGAAGGAAGACTGAACAGTCAGAATACAATTAGCTAATTTTCAGTATAAATTATGCCTCTAATTTCTGTAAATACCGATGGCACGCTGTAGTATGTCTTTTTCTGATGAAAAACACTTTGGAGGAACACTTTTTGAGGAACACTGAGGTAACACATAATGCTACATAATTGCATATAAATAGAAGTGAATATGCATCTTTTTCTAAAAAAAAAAAATATTGTTTCCTTAGTATCTCCTTCGTGTGATATCTCGGCTACTTCAGAATAAAACAGAAAGAGGCTCCAGATTACAAAAAAAACCACCCTAAACATCCATTTTTGGTGTTGATTCCAGTGTTTTTATTTGTTAATTACTTTCTGTCTGGGTAAGTACATAACACTGTTACAGCTAGACACCATTTTCTTCATTTCCTGTCCTAAAGTATTTTATTTTTTCTGCTATTGCACATTTTTGAACAGTTGCCCTGTTCTGTCTCAGACACGGGAGAATTGTCAGTGGTTGGTGCAATGAATTCTCTGGTAGTGCATCACGGCATTAACAAACTCGAGATGTGGTGGTGGGGTGAGCAGAGAAGGGGGAACTTTGCTGTAAAAAAAAAAAAAAAATTAAAAGGAAAAAAAAAAAAGATATTTGAGGCAGACACATCAGCAGAAGAGCCTGTGAGGCTCACAGCTACAGGGTTGCAGCAATCTCTGTAAAACAGCTGTGGAAATATTTCAAGTTTGGTGGGATGCAGCCTGTTCTCTGAGAGCACTGCAGATGCCTGGCCTCAGACCGAGGCGGGCAGTAAGAAGAATTGTCCAGGAAACCACCTTAGATCAATGAAGAAAAAGGCTCCCTAAAATGCATCTAAGTTACTGACATGAAAGATTATATCAAAGTAATTCCAATTAACGGGCAGGCGATATGCCTTTATTAATCATTCCTGTTTTATTTCAAAGCAGACCAAAATCCGTGAGAGTCATGCTAATTTTTTTTAAGCATCTTGCATACTTACACACTTTTCACTGTCAAATACATAGCACAGATGCTTATTTGATTCTGAGTCTTTGCATATGAAAGTAAATATTCTCTTGTCAGTTTTATCATCAGCACAAAATGATATCCTATGGAGCTGACAGTTGTGCTGGACTTCCTGCAAATAAAAAGAAAGATTAATTTCAATAAACTACTATACTTGCTCAGGACAAAGATGAACAAGGTAAGTCTCTGGATTTCCTCATGTACAAAAGAGCAGGCAAGCTGCAGTAACATTTTTGAAAGTCTCTCAATGTATATGAGAGCGCCCAAAAATGGACTTAAAGTATAACCGAAGTTAGCAAACTCATCTCCAAACAAATGTTCCCTGAACGTAAGCAGGAAGCTTTTATTTGGACAGCATTTATCTGGAAGTGTTTATTTGGACAGTAATTTCTGTTCTAGAAAATTGGTTTTACTGTTGTTTTGTGTCCCTATGCAATTATTTAGGGACTGATTATGTAAATGTTCTTTTTCCAGGTGCACACCATCTTCAGATTTCATCATCTCCCGGGTTTTTTTGAAATGGTTTTACTGAAATAAGTCCTTACCTTTCTATCTTAAATATAGAAAATAGAAATAAAATGACTTTGTTATCCAAATAGAGGGACACAGAGAAATAAATTAGTCATCTAAATAATAGCTTACTTACAATATAAACAGCTTTTAAACATTATTATGTGCATATTTTAGATAATATAATCCACTTTCCATTAAAAAGCATGCTACAGCTATATAAAGAGTTGCAGCAGCAATGCTTTTCAGCTGAGAGAGCTTGACAAGACTGAAATAAACTATCTCAAGTATTTTTTTATTGTTTTTCTTCAACAAGTCTCCTCTTGGTATTTTATTTTGTTTGGCTTATCACATGGGAAAGCAGTATTTGCTTTAAAGGAAAATATGCAGTTTAGACTTGAACAATTATCTATTAAAAAAAAAAAAAGACTTTCTGTGCAGCACCCGGGTTCCCAGATTGCTATAAACTCATAAACAAGGGCAAGCCCTCTCTGCACACAACCATTTCTTAAAAAGCGGACCACATGGGCAATCTTTTCTGCTCCGGCTGGGTTCGTTTTCTCAGTCTCAACAATCTCAATAGCCATTCTTCTGTGTATCCTTTTTCTCCTACGTCCCCAAATCTCTCTCACATTTAATCTCTTTTTGTTGTAGCTGTTTAACAGATACGTAACAACTCATGCTTGTTCTGGCCCCTTCATGTTTATAGATCCATGTAACCACTTTATATCGTTTAAGGACAGAAACACTTTTCTTTAATCCTCCTTTTTTAAGTGCCAAGTAGAGAAATCAAGTCCTGATACATTAGCAGACCTCCTGTTCCTACCACAATGATGACAATTAATAGTCACTACATGAATGTAAACCAATATCTAACGATATTGATTTGTTTCAAAAACGCATAGGAAAAAATATTGTAATCAGTGATGACAACACAGAATTTAAGTCATTTGCTAAAATATCTAAAAATTTTGCAAAATAAAAGAAACTTGATTCAAATTTATATTTACATGTAGCTTTAAGAAACAAAGCGGGGGAAATAAAAAGACTACTCACAGTCAATCACCATTTGAGTTATAATAACATTGCTAAGAGATTAGAATGTTCCTATTCCCCCAGGAACTTCTGTCCCACAGCTTTCTGTTAACCTCTGCTGCAGCAGTCAGGAAGACTAACATATTTTGGCATTTAAAATTGTTATTTTAAAACAGTTTTTGCCAAGATATGGGGTTTAGTACCCCTTTCTGCCCTATTATTTAAGAAAGATGCAAAAACTTCAATTAGAGTTGACATGGATATTTCTTACTCCCTCTGGTTACGAACTGTTGAATTGTGGTTGTTTCAAGAGTTTGAAGTAAAAATGGGTTACGAGTAGATAGAGCCTTGAACAAAAGCTACCTTTTCTTAAAGGGCAGCATCACTCTGTGAATGGTAGCAATTACTCCCGAATTAAGAAATAGTAACAAACAGTTCATTCAAATCCAACATTCAACATATGTACAAAAGATTTAAGAGCACTCGGATGTCAAGACTTGCTGACTATTGCATAAACACTTTTAGCTTGATTGTATTTATCTCGTTAATCCTCTTTGAAGTCTGCAAGGAGGCTGTTTTGCTTACTCTATAACCCCTTCCAAAATACCAGAGCAAACAAAGGAACAGTAAACTTATCCACAGGATGACTCAATGGACTTAACTTCTGAGAACGAAGGAATTGTCAAGCTGCGCCAGACGAAAAGCCTGCAATAGTACTTATGGCCTGCTACATGAAGCTTACAGAGAAATGCATAACACACTTGAGAAACGTGCAATTCCAAGCCAGCAGCACGAAGCATGAGTCACTGCCAACAAATTGTCCCTTCATTCACCTGCAAACACCTACATGTGGGAACCTACACAATGGCGACCATTTGGAAAGATGCGTTGCTCTTATGCAGCATTACTATTCATTTACCACAGTGTTTTGCACTTTCATCAGAGTTTAAAAGTTCTGATGTGAAAAGATTAAAACAATTAAGTCCCACACTAGCTACAGTCTGTATATTGGAGTATCATGTACCTTCCCAGGAAGATGTCACCCATGTGTTGTAACAAGAAATGGTATTTTAGAAGAATTTTCCATCAACAGAATGTCTTTCATTAAAATACTTTTGTAAAATATAAACCAATAAAAGCATTAAACACAGTTAAAACATTATTTAATTACTAATTTAGCCCCAAAAATTTGTAAGTCTCTTACCTTTGTTTTTGGATCTAAAATTTTTACACCATAGATTGAGATTTGTAATTCAACTTTGGGTGTTTTCTGGCCTTCAGATTTCTTGATATGTCTTGCAAACTACAAGATGAAAAATACAACAATCACATTAATAATAAGGTTTATTTTATATGTTATTACTTCTCATTTCCTCTCAACTCCCTTCACCTGAAGTTGTTTCCCTCCTCCTTCTAAAAGCTCTTATAAACAACGCTGACAATTTCTAAAGTCACAATTGGGCACAGAACAGTATTTCTGACTGTATACTATAGAATAATCCTATAATTCAAGAAAAAATGTTTTAAAATTACTTAGCTGGTCCTCTTGAAACTTTTATCTGCTGTTTATATGCTTAATTTAAGCTTTTGCATGAGCTTTCTAGAACAGTTTCATGCAGTTGAACGCTTTCACAGTTTGTCAACTGCTCAGTTGTTGAGCAGTGAATATTGCTACATTTTCCATATGCCACTATTTCAACACTCACTTCTGTACACATGCATGGAAGGTACTTCCGTATACTCCTCTAAGAAAATCAGTTCTTTTAAACAGGTTTAGTGTGAAAGCGCTACATACTTGATGTCTTCTATTATCTTCTCAGGATTTATTTGCTAACAGTTCACTAGAGGATGGCTAGGCAACATTTTATACAAGTGGGTGGGGTAATGTGCTCTATTCAATACATCTTCCATTTTATATCTCCTTTTCTAGCTGCTAGATCTGACTTGTCTTTCTCTCATGATCACTGCATATAAAATAAGCAGAGTATCTAGGATTTGGTACTGCATGGCAGTTAAGAAGTATCATGAATTAAGAAAGTATCATGAATCTTTGCAAAGATAAGCTAAGAATTGCTCTATATTTTGCTCTGTTACCAGCCCTTTTCCTCTCAAGTCTCTGACATCCTGGAATAGTATTTTTAAATGCATAAAGACGATAACTCACTGAAGGCCGGAGGAGCTGGAGTCTCTGCTTCACAGCTGTATGTTTGAACACAACATCCTCAAACTCACTCCGATTTTAGAAAAATTGAGCACATAATTCACCATCAGTACTTGTCAGAGACGACAATGACTTTTAGTGGCATAAAGAGTCTAGGATGTCAACAAGGGTGCCAACCTATCTTAGGAAGAATCAGACCTGGACGGCAGAAGCCTGAATTATCTTGTGATTGTGAAGTACTTGGCTGTAGCCAACTGATACACAACCCCCCCACGCTCCCAACACCTAAACCCCTGATTTTAATTAATTATTTAAGCTAGATTTGGGAGTTTAGGTTCTTGCTCTGTACCTATTCCTATGCCAATTAGTACTTGGGAAATCTTTCCATGAACTTGACTGCTTTACGCAGCATGACTGTCTCCATCTATTTTATTTCATTTTGTAAGCAGCCTGCAGGAAGCTCCATTCACGGCAAATTATTAACTAGTTTTAGAAGCCATCCTAAAAGCCCATAATTAACCTGTTTTTCCCTTCTTCCCAATTTTGTTCCTCATTTTGAACACACACTTATTGAAAATTTTAGCAACTAAATACAAATTTATAATTAATCCTGCTAACTTCATACAGTAACATGACCTATCCAGTTTATTCCTGATTAATGTATCACATTAGCTGATAAGTATCACATGGTTCACCTGAAAAAACCTGAAAAACCAGGAAAACCTGAAAAACCCCACCTAAACCACTCCATGCCATTCTCAAAACCAATTCTTAAATCTAAATATACACTTTACACTTCAACAGCTAGGATAGCTAAATATTGGCTAAATATTTTATGAAGGTTTTTACAGGACTTACTAGTGAAAAACAGCTAGTCAAAAGTCAAGCAAATCTAACATAACTTCTAGTTCTGCCTCTCTTCAGTATCATGTAAATAGCTCTTGCAATACAGACATCCTTTTCCTGTCCTCCTATCTATCATCAATCTCCTTTCTCACATGTCCAGAGTATGCTTTCAGTACAGTTTAATGACTAACCCCATCCTTTTATTTTAATTAAGGGGGAGGTCACCTCATATGCATCTTTTTACTTTAAAAAATTAAGTAATTGTATAGAAAATAAAATTTTTAAAAACCTAATTACTGGCTTATAGGCACTTTGACCAACAACATTTCTTGACTTTCTAAGACAATTCAAATCTGCTACAGGAAAAAAATCATCTTTTCTTCAATAAAAATCACTAATTAATCTCCCCCCCAATCTGACTTCAATTTTATATTATCAGTTTGACCTGTTTGATTCTTAAGATTCTGCTTTAAAAAAAAATAGGAAAATGATAGGCCAAATCAGCACAGATATTTTTTTCAAAAAAGAATATAAACTTATATCATCTTTCAGATCATTTTCATACATTTACTTAATACCCCCACCCTGCTGCCTTTCCTTTCTGATCTGTGATTTGATTATGTCTTTTTATTGGATAAAACTTTGAGGACATATGTGGTCCTTTCTCATAATACAACAGGGCTCTGTGCTTGGCTCACTTTGCTACACATTAAAATAGAGTGACCAGAAAACCCACAGATCACCTGGCCAGTTTGAGCATCTCAGTTTCCACTGTATTTTACAGTGCACAGAAGCATAGCTATGCAATAAATAATCCTAGGGCGCACCTCAAATTGGAACAGTCTTGAACTTGAGTGAACCCTGCCTTTTTTGAAATGTCCGTTTATAAACATGATGTATTTCTGTGTAGTAATGAAGAGGAGGCAGAAATAATATTTGACTTCACTGAGTGAAAGCCATAGTGTATGTTGAGAATGATCATGAAATGCTTAGTTTTCCAAGTGTAATCATCTCATCAGAGTCCCCAACAACAGCTACAACATGAAAAATTGGTAATATAAGTAGAACTGAATAACTTGCATGAGTTTTAGAACAGCTGGCCAAAGCTCGCTCCAAGTAGTCAAGAAGTTTTACAACACTGAGGAAGTTCCAGAAGATAGTTCTGTGCCAATACTAAAAAAAGGTTAAACAAAATGACCCTACCACATCTCCACTCTCAAAAGGCATAAATCAAGTTTGAGAACTAGAGAATTTAAGTGAAATGAATTAATGATGATCGATATGGATTCTACAAAAAAATGCAGCTTGTCAAAATAGACAAAAGCGTTTGACTGAGTTTTGCATGCCATTACATTTAGGAAATGAAGCAATACAAAGAAAGTATTAGTTAAGTTAGTTACATTAGTCTCCAGATGCAGTTATAAACAGGAAATTGTCATTGGGAAGATATGTTTCTAATGTATTCCAGCAGGGTTTATTTCTTAAGCATGACATTATTGAACAATGACCAGGAGGAAAATAATTACTGATAAAATCTGCAGGCAGAAAAAATACGAGGAAGAACATAGGGAGAAAAGCGACTAATGATCTGAACTTGAAAATCATTATAGAGGAAGGTTTCAGATCACGAAGGTTGATGGAGGGGCAAGTTAACACAGAGAATACCTCACTGACCAGAACGCCACAGACTGCCTGTATGCAAAAAACCCATCTCTGCTGCAATATCAACTTTGCAAATCGTACATATGAGAACAAACTTACTTTTTCAGGTCACTACCCTGTGAAGATGGAATTAAGAAAGTCTTGATGACATGGCAGGCTTTCCAGTAACTGTGGATCTTTTCATAAAACTACAGTTGGGAAGACTAATGCAATCCTTGTATTAGATCCTTAACAAGACAAGAATGGCTGCACTGCATCAGCTGCTTGTGAGAAACTACTCAAATGTTATGTTCTGAAGTTTTCAAATGCAGAAGGATGTTGAAAAAAATGGAGGAAGATCACAAGATATTTGTAAAAGCAGAGGACTGGAAACCCACTTTGTAAGAAACTCAATCAAATCAAAATCAAGCTAATGGCGAAAGAAAAAACAGAAAAGAATCTCCAAATCAGACATCTTGAGAGACAAACAGCTTTTTAATCAAAGGTTTACTGGGATACGGGGATTGAAAAGTATGTGTAGATAAATTGGGAACATCTGATGCAGTTACTGTCTTAATGCTTTTCCTGCCCACTCCCTGTCCTGTGTAGTAACACATAGCATACAGATATGATCAGTAATTTCTTTCGTACCTGACCTTCTCCAGAATGCCAAGTTCAGCCACCTGCCAAACTTGCGGAGGGTTTGAACAGCAGATCCTAACACCCAGTCAGGTATCAGCCAATTTACTTTTTTCTTCTACTTTTTATACTTACTCATTTTACCTAGAGGACCCTGAGGAACCTCTGGATAGAGGAGATTTACAAACATTATATTCTATCAGCACACATTTGAAACAAAGTAGTATTTGTAGCTCCCACAGTAACAAGATTATTTAAGAGGGTAAAAATCTGTAGCCTCCCATTGGCATCAAAATGGACAATGATATAAAATTATAATGAATCACAACGTGGCTTGGGAAGAGATATGATGGGCCAAATTCTTAAGCTGTTAGTTTATACATATATTGTTCTCAGGGAAGACACACAGATTTGGCCCAATAATAATATGAGAGGCTCAGCAGGATGAGCTAGCTTTTATTTAATTGTTTTGGAATTAACATCATATTTTTCTTGAATCTTTTAGGGAAAGGAACAGAGACAGACAAATCTATTTTCTATGGTTTAATTTAGCTTTAAAAAGAAAAAACTTCCATATGTCTTTTCTTTTATTACAGTGACAGGGAAAATTGCATACTTTGAGACTCAATAAAATTACGTTTAAAATGCTTATGTATCGAGTCTTAGCAAACCACAATCGAAGATTAATCAGCAAAAAAAAACACGAGGAAAAAAATCATGTTTTAAAACAGCCAGGAGCTTTAGTTAAAGAAATAGTGTTTAAAAAAAAATTCTATCAAAAATCAATTTAAGCTACGCAAATCAAAGCTAAGTGCTTTTATTTAATATTTACACCTCACTGCACCATTCAAGAGTTTATTAAAAAACCTTGAAACATCAGAGGTAGATATTTCTGTGATTTGGGTGCTAATTTTCAGCCCAAGGAATAGGAGGTCAACTCCATTTTATACAATCCGGTGAGACGTCAGACATTGCACTTCATGTGGACACCTTAAAAGATGTCTCTTTGATGGCAATGTAGTTGCCACAGCTTTATAAAGACACAGCTTTATACCTGGCTTTGAGACGACGCTTTTTCTCTTTTTTCATAACATCATACATTATAAGGAAAGATGCCTGAAAAACAAAACAGGCCCTATTTCTTTTGCAGTGACTACATATTATCTTTTTGGTCATATTATGGTCCGAACTCTCATGCACGTTTTAAGTGAGTACTACGACCTCTGAAAAATAGCTGTCAAGAGGAGGAAAAGGATGAAAAGGCAACAGATATGTGACCCTGAATCTCTTGATACCAGATGGCTAAGGAAAAAGATGTCTCAGAAATCCATTTCTATGGAATATGTTGTATTTTCCAAACACACACCGGACTGAGAGAAAGGCTATTGATCTGTTAACCACAGTGTAGGAAACAATGCAGTAATCTTTTTTTCCATCTCTCACGCCCTAAAGTTGGGTTTTTTTTTATTTGACTCGGGGAAGGTGAGGTGGTGTTAGGTGCTTTTTTTTTGTCTTGGGTGGGTTTTTTGTTTATTTTTCTTGGTGGTAAGAGGTTTGGGGGCAGGGTTGTTTGGGTTTTTTGTGGTGGTTTTTTTGGTTGGTTTTTGCTTGGGTTTTTTTGTTTTGTGGTTTTTGGTTGCTTTTTTGGTTAGCTTTTGAGAGAGAGAGTGTAAAACAAGTATTCTCTTCTTCACCTCTTCTCATCTGATCTGCTTTGGTCTTCAAGCTGTCCCTGGCTGGTCCCAAAACATACATTCTGCTTTCTCCAGTACTTTAAAGAGTATAGTCATGGCTGTAAGGCTTGTCTGGAAACCTCTTTATCCCAATATTAATAGATTTTCTGTACTCCACCCTCCTCTGTCCTTTTCAACAACAAATGAAACCCAGCTTTAACACGAAAGGGAGCTCAACACAATATCCACTGATGGTCATTCTAGGGCAGCAGCAGGATACCATCACAGCATTTGTAGAGGCGTGTGAAAGAGCACTCTTCACTTTGTGTATCCTTACAGGTCAAGGAGCTGATGAAGATTATTTCGAGTTGCTTAAAAGTGATTAATTCTATTTACAATATCTGGTCATCTCCACTTAGAGAAGGAAAGAGGAGGGGAAAAGGAATTTGAGTTGGAAGTTGGGTAAGAGAACAGCTTTAAGCATGGTCCTCACAAAAAACCATCCCTTTGAAGACTGCAAAAGGAACAGACCAAAACTCAAGTGTTTACATCTGTTTTCTCCCTAACGCCCCTCCACACCATTTTCTTACTAGCAGCCTGGATATGTGGCCCTTTCCATCTGCTATGCTGATATTTCAAGCTGTTCTCACCACTGGCAATGCTTCAAGCACTTTTTGAGAAGGACCAAATTCATTCCTACAGTCTCATTTAGACGTTATAGCCTTCGTTAATCAAGGAAAGTAGTCATTTCACTTTATAAAATAAAGTGTGATTTACCAACACTTACACATTTAATAATGTAGGTGTGTTCTGACACATCTTGGTATCACTTTCCTTAGTTTTTATTTCATTCTAGAAATTAGTTTGACCATAAAACTGTTTGCAATAAATTATGAAAATAGTTCACCTTATCTTAGAAATGAAAGTACACGTTTTAATATATTAGTGTCCAACTTTCTTTTTTCTCTTGCAGCATGGCTCCAAGAAATTTGAAAACACAAGGGGTAATCCCAACTAGATAAAACCACTAGACAACGGTCTAGAAAAATTAAATATAGATGCTTCAAAAACCTGTATATTCAAATTGCAACTGACCCAGTAAAAATTTTAAGTCTTTAGAAAATGCAGTAGTAGTATTCAGGATAAAATAAGTACAATGAAACATCAAAAATTTTCCTCCAAGTTATTGTATTTTACTGTAGAACATCAGCTCCACCTGCTGGTAAAAGTAAGTTCATGGAATGGCGTGCTACAGTTTTGCACAAACCTGCTTGATAAGCGAAGAGTCTGTGTGATGTATGAGGTAAGATCTTCTGATTTAAAGAAATAAAAAGTTGTGTATCAAGTGCCTATTCTGATACAGTTTGACGACATGATGGCTTAAGAAAAATAGTTTACAGTAACAATATTTCAAAAGGTTATTGGTGCGATATACGCCAGTTGGGAAAATGGCTCCAAATATTAAGAAAGAGTCAGCTGTTTTTCTGCTAGCTATTAATTGTCATGAAAAACAAATTATGATTAACATTGTGATTAAAACCAAATCCATATAATAATAAATATCTAAACATAGGATCACAAGCTACACATCTTAAAAACTCTCCTACTCCAAAAAACACTACAAGTTTTCTTTCAAAATAATAGATTAGCTTTCAAAATGTTTTCACTGCTTTAAAATTTTTAATTAACATTTTCTAAATCCAAGCTAGTAGTGCGTGATTAATAATAAAATCCAGCACCTCTAGGCTTCTCTTCAAAGAATTCAGATGCACAACATAAATCAATGCTGAAATGAGTATTCAATTAATTGAGGATTGTTTCAAACAGAAAACTTCTTCATTGCTCTCTGAATTCTGTTCCAAGATTTTTCAAGTCTTTCCAAAGGTTGTCTTTAATTACCTCATGAGTTTTCTAATAAACTTGTGTTTATATAAGTTTCCATGCAATATCTAAGCTCCAAACTTCCAAGCTTGAAAAAAATAGTGTAATTCTGGCAGCAACGATTCAGACACATATCTCCAAGGCAGTTTATTTAGGGAACGTGTGTAAAAAGTTAGAACAGATACCTACATACTCCAATGACACCACAAGTACATAAAAAAAAATTACTACTTTTAAATTCTAGTGCTAGGCTGACAAATGAAAATAGTTCTGGTTCTTCCTACACTTCAGAGAACAGTTATTTGAAATCCTTTTTGGACCCACTTTCAAAGTAAACTATTTCAAAGTACCAAATCACACAGTCCAACCCACCAAAACCCTCCAGTGATCAGTGAGGGCCCAGGTTAACCTGGAGTTCCACCAGTGAGACAGAGACACTTAGCAGTTGCTTTACTTAGGAGGAGTCTGATAAAACATCATTAAAATAGAAGCAAAACTTCTCCAGAGCAGGATATTATCTTGATAGATTTCTGCAAAGAATTAACTTTTCTCAGGGTAATGGAATTTTATAAACAGAAAACATCTAACATAACAGGCTTCACTCCAGTATCAGCTGTAAATTGTACGAGGTGCACACAAAACCATACATTTTGTTTCGATTGGTAGCATGCTACAATGGTTTTAAAAGGATCATACCTACATTAGCCTAAACCACTTGAAAACAACTAGCCAATAATGTCTCTGATGAACTGCAGCAGAGTAAACCTTTTTTGGCATAAAACATTCTAAGAATTGACTAAACGAATCTTTAAAGGCAGCTGTACTATTTCGGTAGAGCGAATATAATGGCAAAGAATTCCTGTTTTCAATACCTTAACACAATTAATAATCAATCTTGTAAAGATGGGTTTTTCAAGGGAAACCTCAGTCTTAAAAGCGGAGCTACAAGGTAGTGTTTCATGCCTTCTTTTTTTCCTTTTTTATGATAGTAATAACACAGAATAAAGTTTTTCAATATTGACTCCCAAAATTTTCTGTCCATTTCTAAGAAATTTGTTTTTAAATGAATAATGTAAACCCTACAAAAAGTTATGGAAAGTACAACAATAGGCAGAACAATCATTACATCTAAATAAACTAATGCTCCAATAGCTCTAAGCAGCTAAGCAGGAAGCAGTGCAATTGCACAGCAGTGAGTTAGCAGACAAATCAAATCAGCATTCCCTACCACAACTCATAGCATTTGAAGAGCTTTATGCATATTGTCTGTCACTCAAACAGTCAAGTCAAAGCGATGCCATCAGTAACCCTCAGCATCTCATTCCACTAGAATACTTTCTAATTGTCTACCGAGTCCCTCAGTACCCAAGGACATATAACCAAGAAGAATTTGTAAACATCTGATTTTCTCAGTGGTTTGTGTGCACAGACCTTTTCAAACGAAATATGAAGACCTGGAGGACAAGACAGTAATGCTCCTTGTCATGAACAGGCTTGGTTTGTAAACACTATTCTCTCACTACAGCTCCACTTCCAGATACATCACCAGTTATCACAGCTGGAGGCCGGAAGACACTCATACTAGTGTCACAAACCTTCACCTCCAGTCCAACAGTCGGTTTATGTGGATCAGACGCATTAGGTTTAGATGGAGAGCAGTCAGGGACAGCCAGCACCCACAGAGCTATCACAGCCCACTTATGGCATGGTTTGACATTCTTACTCCTGTTCTCTGGCACCAACAGTTTCCCTTAACTGGGTGGGTATTCCATGTTTTGCAACAAGAGGCAACTCACCTAACTGGGGCTCATAGCAAGCAACACACAGCCCAGAGAAACACAGGACTGGCATTACTGAAGTCACTCGTTTTTTGATTAAGGAAGAGTTTGTGTTCTTAAATTCTCTGGTAACACGTTTGGTGTGCCATAATTAGAGGCATTCAATAGCCATAAAGTGAGGATGGCAGCTAAAACAAATTGTTGTTACCTAAGTTTCTACCAATGAAGCCCTAAAGTTTCCAAAGAAAAGCATTACACATTAAGGTACATGAGGTACATAAACTTTATACTATAAATAATTGTATCATCAAGGACACAACTAAATATTTGCACAGCAGAACATCTGACAATATGGATGTAATAGGGAAGGGCCTACACACCAGTTAAGAGGTTAGTAAAAACAACTGCTACTAAAACGAATGAATTTACCTAGAAACATTTACAAAGTGTCCCACCTGTGAAAACAAGTTAGGATTACATTCTATTTTTATTTCATTAAAAATTCTTTCTTACCTTTAATTTTCTAACAGCATCTCTTACAACTTCTGTGCCTTTGGGCTGCTCCACTTCTGTACTGCCAAGAAACTGAAAAGATTGTAGTTTGTGAGAAATAAGGTACACACTGAAAAGCCTAATTAACTCAAGTAATCTTATTTTCCAATTATATCCAAATAACATTTTGGAAAGACAATCATTTCAATAGTTGACAAATAACAAATCTTCATGCACCTATTTCTAATCAAGAGAACAACAAGAATTAAATACTAATTAGACAAATATGAGTTATCAAAAGCAGCTTTTAAAAACCATTTATCTCAGTCTTATACAAGTCTGTAAAATAGAGGTTAAGTACTTTTTTTCCACTAGGAAATTGTCATTTTGGTAATATAATTTCTTTTGGAAAATATGAAAAAATGCAAAACACGCCCCCCTCCCCCCCCGAAATATGATACTTCCCAGGAATCACCAAGAGCCAATAGTTTGGACTATCTTACTAAAACTTTCATACAGTGATGCAAGATAAATTAAAAAGGCCTGATTTTACTGTACCGAGCAGCTCGGAAATCAATTTCATAGATTTAAAGGAACTAGGCTCCAACTTACATAAAAACAAAGCCCATATTCAAAGAATTTCTACTAGAGATCATATTTTTACTGAGTAAGGTTTTAATGAAAACCAAAAGTACAGCTGTTAATATACAAAGCATGATACTTCAACAGGACCTTACCATTTTTTTATTTTTACACTAAAATGCCTTTACAGTCTCCCATACAGTTTTGCTTGCCTTGTACTATACTGTTATGAAAGATAGGATAATCCTGCCTGAATTGCATCTATGCAATAATTTAATTAATTTTCAATTGCCTGATTTTCACATTGAGGTACAGTTGATTTAAGTCACACCATTTACCTGTATATGCCAAAATGCTAGCAAAAAAGAACTTAAGGAACTTAAATTTGCCAAGCTACAGATGCTTTGAACATAGTAATTCTGGAGTTTCTAATTTTATTAAAACTTCAAATCGTGTCTACTGTAGTCAATGTGCGCAAGCTGCACTCCTGCAAAGAAACTTTGCAGCTCTACCAATAATTAAGTCTCATTAGAAATCTGCTACTGACTCTGAAAAATGACATGCCATCTTGAATGCAATAATGTGTAAATCAAAACACCAGGCGCATCTGCTGTCAATATTTCCTACTGTAACAATTGTCCAGATATGAGATCAATATTTTCTAATAACAATGCAGAAACCTCTATTATTGATTTGATGTCTTTCATGCAACATCTCCAATGACTTTAAACAGTGGGTATGTTCTTCCCTGGAAAAGTGACAGTTGAAGAAAATGCATACAGAGAAAGAAGAATGATTCTTGGACATTATGGATAAAATATATGACAGAAACAGAAAGGGTAAGGTGAGTGAATACATGTGAGCAAACATATACAAGTAATAAATAAATAAATAAAGGTAACCACAGCTTAAATGGACAAGCAAGAAAGTAGATAAGGTCAGATGAGGATCTAAGAGGAACGTCCATAATGCCAGATATCTGTACTCCAGCATATTTATACACCATACACTTGAGCACAAGAGATAGAAGTATAATTTCTGTAGTTTGTGAGCAGGCCAGGGTACACTATGTACCATACAGGACTCCTGCATAAACACAGAAAATAACAGCTGCAAGTGTGGATTAGGCTCAATGAACAGAGAATGCAGGTCACTGCCGCCCACAGTGAAGTGGAAGACGGCAGCGCATAATTCATCCACACATACTTCCTAATATTTTTATAGTTTTGAAACTTGTAGCTCCAGAGGCATTACCAAGGTAAGCAGCCTGGTATTTCTTGCTACACATTGAGGGCTGGACCTTGGGTGGAATTGTGTTGAGCGCACTCCTAGATGCACTGTCTTCCAGGTGAGTATCAGTGTTGACATTAAGCACCACTACTGAAATTTTTATTGTTTTCAGCAGTTTTGAACAGAATGTGGAATTAGAGCTTATGCTTAACAAAATACAGTAAAATACAGTAAAATGCATTTAATCCATAAATACAAAGGAGATTTGTAGTGTGTTAATATCCAGGATGATGAGACCATGCCATGGTTTGCAATGTTTGTATCCAATGTATGTTTTTATCTCTTAACTGCAGCTCCTTTTTTTAATTTTTTTTTTTATTCAGGTAAGCTCATATTTTAGTCATAACTGCTTACACATTTCATGCCTGAGCTTAATAAGCTTTCGCATTAGATGTATTTATTTATTTGTTTGTTGTAAGACAGTGATAAACAGAAAACAGCAATTAAGAACAATTATTCTGAATATTTGCTTTAATTAGACTGATCTATTTGGGGACAAAATACTGAAAGAATATCAAAATGAAGATGATTTATTTTCTAATTATAACAAAAGAATGACTGTGCAATATAGGTTTAACATATAGCTAACGTATTAACTCCAAGCTGTTTATTGTTTGCTCTTCCATCTGCTCTGTACCTTTTCTGTGTGATCTGACCTATCATCATATTTTGTTTAATATTAGGTACCCATTACTATGGCATTAGTTGCACTAGTTAAGCTAAGCAAACACATATGTATTTCCCAAACTGAGACTTTAGATGACAAGCTTAATGTGACAAAGGCCTCTGTGTTTGTATAATCCCTAACACAGAATGGATGCACTGCCACCTCTGGGATTTCTAAAGTAAATAACTAACAACTAATTCACCATCCTCATGAAATGGGGAGACAGCCATTTCATTACGGTCTTTTAAGCAGATTTTTCTCACCGAATCTCACACAAACACAGAGAACAAATATCTGTTATATCAGGAATTCAGAACAGCTGTGGCATGAATAGTATAAATATTAATTGTGGAAGAGTACAAAAAAATTTCAAAGCAAAATTGGTAAATAAGAAACTTCCCTTTTCAAGATCAGGCTGCTTCAGAAAGCAGTACTGATGCAGAATCTTAGATGGGAACTATAAAAGTCAGCGATTGCTTTGATCACTTCAGGTTCCCTCCTGCAGCTATGGCCCTTTTGCAGACCCAGCTGACGAGAAACAACAACAACAACATGAAATATAACTGTTCATGAGAGCCAACCTAATACAACTCCTATATTTAATCGCAGAAGAGAAAAACAGAAAATAATGCAGCAGTTCCCCTCCAGATCATTCATCATTAATCCCATATGCAATTCAATAAATGCATTAAATTCTTAAGTGTTCATTAACACCATATACATAATATGAATGATAAATGTCTACACATGATTGTTACATATATTTACTGTTTGCATCTAGTAAAAAGGTTAGTCTTCATGCATAATAAGCCAATTCAAACAAAAATGCTCAATAAGTTAGGAATGCCACTAGACTCATATTTTAAAATATTTATGTATTGTCTAGTACTAATGAGAAGTTCACCACAATCAGTTGGATAGTTTAAGAACATTGAAGAGGATGACATTTAGTTTTTTGTGTAAGATAAAGCAAGCTAAGGCAGTGTTTCTTCCATATAAATAACTACACATTTTTCACTGCAGACCTTTTTTCAGGTCAACGGATCTTATCAGTCAAAACAGTTTATCTGTTCCTTTGAAGTATACTAAGGTTTGTTCTTCCCTCATTGATGTTTGCCATTAACAAAGTGAGCTGTTGAACAGCAATATACAAGACATACACCTCAGATCAAACTATTTATAATCTAATATTAGCAGACAACCAGATGTGCTCGCTCCACATGCAAAGATTTGTAAGATAGTGCAGCTGCAGAGAATTAACAGACAATATCTCATCTTATTAGAATCAACAGAAGTTTTATCATTGACAGCAACTGGGCGAATAATTCAGCCCCAAAATGACCAGGAGGGCTGTTTTACACAACAAACTAGTAAACAGACCCTTTGTGGGGAATACCTCTTCCATCAGAATGTAGCTGAAATGAAAATTTTGCTGTGCATTTAACTTGAGCAAGACATGTTTTGGTCCAATTCCACAGTCAAATCATTAAAAATGCTTTCAAACTGCACTTTGGCTGGAAAAACTATGTTTTTTTAATAGTTTTAATAATTTTAAAAGCAAGATAAGTCTTTTCTACTTTTATTTTGCTGGCTCAATTTAAAGTCAAGTCAAACATAGGGCAATTTCAGGCATTCAGAATCCTTTACAGTTCTGACAAGTCTACTGCAGTTACCACATGCCCAATAGCTATTAGTAGGGTCAGGTGAATTGTTAAAGTTAACAGTTCACTTTCTTCCTTGCCATTAACAATACACTCCAGTAATTCTTCCCCCATCAGCTTACACATTTTGATGCCCAACTTTCTACCTTTTTTTTTTTTTTCTTCTTTTACATGTGAAGTATATCCAGGTGCCTTTCTTCAAAACTTAGGGGGAATACAAAAAACCCTACCTACCTAACAATCAATAAACCTAAAACTTGACTAAGAAATAGTTTTAGGTGCACTTTTGAATATTTAATGTAGACTTCCACTCTTCCAGTAGAGAGCAGTGTAGGATATTTTAATACAAAAACAACATCTGTTTTCTTTTTTCATCACATTTCAATCTTCAAAAAAATTCAGTCTTTCACAGTGCAACATTTCTTCATTGCTCTGATATCTCTGCACATTAAAAGTTTGCCTTTATGTGGATTTAAATGCAATTCTATGAAAAAAGTACTTACCAAACTCATAAAATAAAGAAATTAAAAAGCAATGCAAAATTACCGGGTACCTGCTGCCAAAATTTGACAAATTAGCTCCTTCTATAGCAGAAGCTGAAGGGATGTTGATTTACTGATGAAAGGAAGACAAATGTATCCACATTCTGATAACATTAGAGTGACAGTATATCATATAAAAAGAGAATGAAAGAGAAGCAGGACCAGGTTTGAAGCCTTGCAGGAAACAGCTTAACAAATGCCTAAGATGTTAATCACTTCAGGTTTTTTTCAGCCTTGCAACGTGAGCCTTCTCTGTCAATTAAGCAGCAGAAGTACAATATGGACTATAAAATACCTCTTTCTATTTTGGCTTCCTTCTCCTTCCCTATCCTGCAGTCCAGTTCTCTACCTGTAACAACTTCATTGGTTCTCTACCAATACATTTTTTTGCCAGAGTACATAAAAGTTTGGGTTTTTCCCTTTAGGGGAGCCCTTCTTTAGCGACACCGTAAAAACAACTGCCTCTCCCAGGCATGATTGCTGCTAAATGAGAGCAGAAATCAAACTCACTACATGAGAGTATGAGAGAGAGAAGTGCCACAGACACCAGTGCATTCCCTGAATGTCTCCTGCTTGTCTGACATGTAACGTTCTGCACAAATGGTGACTCTGACACAGGAAAAAAATTCTACACATTTTTCTGAGGGAACGCTCAAGTCCTATTTGCAAAAAAAAGAGGAATGCATGATTAAAAACATAAAGAAAAGAAGAAAGGTCTTCTACTGGAAATAAAATACTACCAGGTATTTAATGCATGAGTAGAAATAAGCTAAATGCAGGTGACAAAACACAGAGCTGAAAATATTTACAGTAATTAAAATATAAAGAAAGAAAAAAATCTATTTGATAAGCTACTGAAATGTTGGGGGGGGAAGAGCATTAGAGAAAGGACCATAAAATAATTAGGTAACTGTTAACAAAAGAATCTTCCAGATGTAATGATATAAAAACACACTGTGTTTAAGCAAACTATTAGCAAGCTACACTGGTTTAATTTGTACTTTCCTCTATTCTCTAGATGTGTAGTACCTAAGAACTCTTTGATATCGAATGTGTAAGCAATCATCTCAGCCTTCAAATGCGCCTAAATAATAAAGAACATAATTTGATAACAAAAGCTTGAGATGCTTTTGAACAGCTGACAGACATAGACAATACAGACATCTCCTTTGAGCAGATACTCCAAGGAATGCTATCCTGGATGTGGTTCTTGCCAAGAACCTGAATGTCTGGAAGCAGGAACGTCTACAAATATTCTCGTAAAGGAGCCTGAGAAACTGAGGACATATGGCAGTCCGAATCCTGCCTACACCTGTCTTCTAACTCATGTTCAGATTTGTTGAGAAAAGAAATTCCATAGCTACTCACGGGGAAGAAACTTCATACGTGGTTAAAGTAAGCTAAATCTAGCTTGGTGTAATTTTAAAGGCAAAAGAATAAGAATAGTTACACCAGGTCAAATTTTTGCTCAAGTGCCACTGCATTTCCATCCACAGCCAAATGGGAAAAACCAAAGGGTACAGAAAAAGGAATATACAATAGGAGTATACATTTATATTAACATAACCAGATTGTTTGTAAGCAGAACTTTAGGAGAATTTAGGACACATTTAGCAAATAATCAAACTTAGACCTTCTCCAGAGAGACCAGCATATGCTAAGGTGGCTATCAACAAGGATATATTTAAAATAAAATCTTAAATCAGATTGCAACAAAGCTACCAAAGCTGCTCTCTGCTTAAAACCATCCAATCCTAAAGGTAAAATAATATTAGGAGATACAGCTAATACCTCCACAAGGAAGATAAAAGCAGACTAGAATACAGAAAGAAAGCAAAAAGGTAAAAAGCTTATCTTGTCAAGACTGTCACTGTAGTAAATACCAGCTGTACGAGAAAAGCATTCAGTATTTCTTCAGTCCATCAATCTACACAGTACTTGAGAAGCACATCTCAAACTGTATCATGCCCTGAAGGGCTGCCAGGCTCAATCTGAAGACCATAATGGAGCTGGGGTGGGGATGGTGGGGTGTATGCTGTTCTCCCATAGCGTACACCACTATCAGCCACCTTACAGCTACCCAGATTTTAGCCACAGGCTGAGAATGAACACGGCTACATGCAAACTTACTATATACTCTATACTTCAAACAACTGGATGAGAAAAAGGTGGTTCTTGGGCTATGCTCTGCAGCCTTGTTAGCTGGAGCTAACAATTCACAGTCTAAGTGAGCTCTACCCAGCGGAGAAATAGAGGTAGCAGCAGGAGGGCAATATGAATATCCCTCCGGGAAACTCCAGCTCGGAGCAAAAAAACTGCAAGCTCAAGTGATTTTTAGAAAATTCTTTAAAAGCTTTTAATGAATAGGAAAAGGGCTTAAAGAGGAATTTTTAACAGTACACAAATGACAGTGATGCTAATATTAGTAGTATATCATACTGAAGGCCTGGGTTTTTTTTAAGCCTAGGTACACTTCACATAGCTGATATATAAACAAAAAAATCAGAGAAAGTATCAGAGGAAGATGGTAGTGATAACACATCACTGAAGAAAAAGAATTTCTTAGCCAATGTTCTCTGATTGTGATTGGGACACATGCATTTTGATAGCATTCCTTCAGGTGTGCTGCACTGCTTACTACCCTTCACGTGCAAGAATCCTGTGTTCAGAGATGGGATAAAATGAAGGAGTAAATTAAAGAAAAACATGCTTCCAAACTTCATCCTCTGGGTTTCAATTCGGACACACTCAGTGTTCCCAGTTTTGGCATTTACACATGCAAACCTATTTTTTCATTTATTTTTTTTTTTTGGCAGAAACATCCGCCAGCAAGAGAAGATGTCTGTGGGTGAGTCAAAGGCATCATTAGGTTATTATAGCTCCTTTACTTCAATACAGAAACTGTTAACACAGAGATTAATCTAACATCAAACAATGGCATCTACTATCTTTTGTTTCCCCATTGCTATTCATCAACTCTACAGAGCCTCCGGTAGTGTATCATTGCTACTGCCTGGAAATCTTAGGATAACTAACAAGAGATGACTCATCAAATGAGCAAACTGTTGTCTAACATGATCTAGCTTGACCACATTCATGATCTGAGTTGCTCCTGACTTGCCTAGAAAATGACTGAGACATCCAAGTAAAAATGCTGAATAACATCCTTGCCAGCTCCTGCAATCCTGTATCATTACTCTCATATTAGTTTAGATTTTATTTAGTCTGATCTCTTAAGTACTGGCAACTCTAAACTCACAGTTTAAACTTAAAGTTCAGTAACTCTTTACCTTTTTAACAGTTATCATTATTGAACCAACATTCAGTGAAGGTGTTTATTCAAACAGATTATACTTCTGATAAAGTGGGTGTACAGGGAAGGGTACCTGCATATTCACAAGAACCGTTCTGTATCCAGACAGGGAAAGCGGAACTAATAATCAGACTTGACACTCCCTGTAGGAAAGTATATTCTAAACATGAAGCCTCTGATACTCATTCACTGAAGACATATCATACTGCTTGAATGCCTCAATTCAGAAGATTTGTTCCCAGTAAAAAAATATTTAAAGTAAGGGATGAGAGTCCACCTAAAAATAATTCACAGTCACTATTTTGAACATCAACTTCTTAGCTTTAGAACTGCATAATAACATAGTGGATAGATTTTTCAGCTTTACAAGTCCATAATTAGACAGTAGACTTAGTTCTGCACCACAGGAATTGGATTCAACTCAAGGATCATTTCTTTATGAAAACAGTAAAGTCCGACTAAGCCTTCAAATTTACTGAAATACTATTTTTCACCAAGTCCTACGTATTTTCCAATATCTTAATTTAAGAAAACTGACATCTTGTTTGCATTTTTTTTTCCATAAGCCAGATGCCAATATGGTGATTTAATTTATATTAACCATAAGACGACTTCAACAATTCCTATATTCCCCTCAAATGCACTGAAGTAGTACAAAAAGCTCTACATCTAGAGACTCTTTTGCAAAGATGTCAAATGTACTATTAGAAACTTTAAAACAGAGACCACTGTTGCTTTAATTCCCACTTAATCTCCACAGATGCTAGCTAGCGACACTGGAAGTCTATGGGAAACTTCACTGTATTGCAGTGTGGAAAAAACCCAATATTTTCATTGTTACTAGTTGTATAAACCCACTAGCCTACCGAAATAGCGATTGCAGTTTTTGGCATTCCCATAAACCTAAAGGACAGGCCTCCCCACCCCCTCAAAACACCCCAATCTAGTACAGTGCTACAATAAAGGAACAGCAAGATCATGATCCCAAGTGCTGGCATTCTCATAACTTTTATAAGAGCTAGTACTGTAACACCCTGCATAAGATATGCAAAACCATTGTCCTAGTTTTTAGCCCTGTTTTGTCCTGCTGTATCAACCCACTGGTTTTCATAATGCCACTGTTCCTTTAACTGTAGCACGCGCTGCTCTGCTCTGTATTAGCATTCTGCAGGCCATCTAGCTTTTTTCACAAATTGTAGCAAGTTTAAGCTTGAAACTCAGTGTTCTCAAGCTCCATCTGTCCTGCTGATTTTTTTTCCTGTTGCAAATATTCAGCCTATCAAACAAAACCTCAACAGGAACAATGAAAACTGAACCAAGACTACAAAAACCCGTACAAAGAAAAAGGCTATGCTGTCAAGTATTCGATAACAAAACAAATCTTAGTTCCTCAAACTGACAAAACCATTCTGCTTTACCAATATGATGAAGCTTTCTGAAATCTTGAGAATTTTGATTAACTCAGAACCGGAGTGAGGCAGCTGAATTAAGGGTGCACCTCTGAGCCACACGAATAAACAGGCCATGGCGCCACTTAGAAACTAGCTGTTCCCACAAAGAGGTATTTCCCAGATGACTTCATTGTTAGGCATGAATCTGAGCACAGGCTTCAGATTCTTTCTTTCATAACAACATGCAGAAGAACAGCCAGGAGTTTCCATGTGCTGTTTCAGGGTGGGATTGTGCAATTCTGAGCATACAGCTTGCAATAACTTCTTCAGACTGAAGCTGGACACAAAGACACATTAGAGACTTCCTCTGTTCAATGCAAATAGAACTCTACAAGCTGTGAAAGAAATTGTGATGGATTTATATATATATAGTATATATATTAATAAAGACAAATGGAAAAGTATTGAAGCTCCTCTTTTGTACTGGAAAATATTAACTATATCTTATAAAAGCAGAGATAAAATTCCACAAACATTGCCAATTTTGTGAGTAAAGTTTATTTTGCTCGAAACTAATTTCTACCTCCTTTGTCCTTGACTAACATGATAATGCTGAACCTGTAGTATCACACTCTTTTGCCATGGCAACATGCAGTGACATTATAAACAGAGAAACAGGAATTCCCTGTGGGACCAAAAACAGAAGTCCCAGTTAGGAAGAACATTCTCATTCAAAAAACAATAGCCTTAGTAATAGGAACAAATAACTGTTGTTCGTTACACTCAGTTTATAAAAGCCCTTTTCCAATTTAATGTGAAATATGAAATTGTCTATTTTAAGGACACTGCATCTCTTCTGAATCAGGACTCTTAATACTGTGAGCCTTACTGCACCATAGATTAGAATAAATTACTCTTGGTTTAATTTTTGAGTCATAGAAACACTTGGCTGTCAAACAGAGGATAGGCAGCACACTAGAAAATAGTTATTCTGGAGAACAAATCCTGAATGTACAGAGCTAGTGCTTTAGATTTAGTAGCCCGGAAATTTAATAGCAGTTTTGGTAATTTTTTCATGCAATATAAACATAATCTGAATATTTTCTTTTAAACTATCATTACTACAGAAGTTCATCTGCTCTTTAAATTCTGGTATTATAGCTACTTTAGCACGTACCAAATAATTTATACATAAGTTCTACAAGGGAGATAAAAGATACCACAGGAAGGATAAATGTACTGTGTATTAAAGGATAGGAACATGAAGTGGGAACTAGCTTTGTTGGTGTGTTGGTGGCGGTGGTTTTGCCTTGGGTTTTTTGGGGTTTTTTTTTGTTTTTAATTCCTAAACTGTAGAGTTCCTATATTGAGCATTACTACATTTGTAAAAAAAGAATGAGCCTAACATTTTCTTAGTAAAGCATCTTCAGTTGGGAAATATGCTGAATCAGTATGTTAAGTGCAATCCACAATCACATGGAAAATCTACAAGAATGTACTAAAATAAATGCCACATCCACACAAATTAATAGCAATGTTTTGATATAAGTGTCCAAGAGATTGACTGTGATTTTAAACAAGAAATGTCATTTTTTTCTTTACTCCTAAAAACTACTTCGTATGCTCCATCTACTACTTGAAATGTGGTGTTAATTTTACACAAATGACACCTACGGACTTCTTGAATGACTGTATACACAGAATACCCTCAGAAATTTTCAGAGTATTTCACTGGGGTAGCCAAATGAAAATCAGATTACCTGTCTATTTGTGGAAATTAAAGAGAGAGAAGCTCCATGCAGCAGAAAGGAAGAACACAGAAGACAAAGCAGAGCAGAAACTGTGCCCCTCAAATTGCATCACGTTCGAAGTTCTGAGAAAATATCTTTAAATAAAGTGGGTATCTTGTGGGAAAAGAAAAAGGACAGGGAAACCAGCACTGGTTCTGGGTGCTTTGATTATTTTAACTGAAAAGGGGCATAAAGAAAGCATGCCTAGGAGGCAAGCTGAAAAACCAAATAAAGGATATAGGCTGGAGTGTACCAGAACATATGGAAGCTTAAGACTAAATAGTCAAATTTAATGTCTCACTTAATGTTTAACTAATGTCTCACAAACACAGCAGTGGGACAGTATTTTCATCTACTACAGGTTTGTGACCACAATACAAGATAATCTGAGAAAGAATCTTCAGGAATCACATTTAAGATTTTTATGGGATAAGACAAACATATTAGAAATATTTCTTTCAAAGACTAGGAACATACCCTTAACATACTGCTGCCTTATTATCTGTGAATGTTCTGCCTGCAAAAAGTCGAATCCTACTCTGAATCCCTCTTCTTCAATTACACCACAGATTCTGGAAGCAAGCACTGCATAGGCGATAAGCCTTAACAAGAAAAGCACTTCTTATACTGGTTTAGCTGTACTGAGTCACTTTTCCTACATGTAACTGGAGGTGTCTTATCTGTGATGGTTACTGTTTTATGAATCTGTTTATATTATCTCTTAATCTGTGTTTTATAAGAAACTGTCTTTTCTTCGCATAATCCCACATGAAAGACAGCTATAAAACATACGTGATCACCGTTAACTCAACACTTGGCCTGCAGGTACTTCAAGAATATCAGTAACAGAGTTTTTCCAAAAGATAGCTAGGATGAGAGTAATTTATTGTAAAATAATACTTGAGACAGAAAGAACTGCCTCTTTAAGCTACCATTCTGTAGGCATTTAAAATGGATTTGCAGAGCACTACCTAAACATAGAAAATATTTTCCCTCTAAACAATACAAATTAGGGAACTGGATTTTTTATTAGAAAGATTATTTTAGCAAACTGCAAAAATGTTTAATAGTGACTACTTCAACCTGTCATCAGATATAAAATGAAACCACTATTATCATGACCTTAAGATCCATCAGCAGATGAGATGGATCTCAGATGAACTGTTCTAAGAGAACATAACTGAATTGGAAAGTAATTTATAAATTATTTTACAATGGCAATTAATCCAACACTAATGTTGGCTGCCAGTTCTTAGTTCATAAAAAATATAATTTTCAATAAAATATCTATATTCTGATGGTAAAGTAATATAATTAATCTAGTCTAGATCATTATAGTGATACTCGCATCATTAGGTGAACATAAAATAAGAAAAGTATATTTTAAAATCCTTCACATAAGGGTTTAGAGTCTTCTCTAAATAGCAACATAGTTTTTACTGAGACAGCAGGTATTGAGAACACATTTAGTCTTAAGCTCAAGGCACTGAATTAGAATTCAAAATTTGGGATCCGATTTGAGAACAGAAATTTGGGGCAGATTTGCAGGAAACCTCCAGTATTAGCTCAGTTCCCTATCTTTAAACTGAGGATAATAATTTACCCATTTCTTGTCTGCATTATCATTTAATTACTCCAACTGAGAAGAAACTCATGAGAGTCAAGTCCACGGTCTTCTGTTGCTTGCTTACTCTGAACTTTGATCTGTGACTATTTGCACCAGGGTGGCACCTAGAGCCTCCGTCTCATTATTCTGGAGGCTGTACAAACATCAGAAAGATATCCCTTAGCTTCAAAGAATTTATAATCTAATGAACTATGCTAAATTACACTAGCCTCTCGGAAACGGACAGCACAATCTCAGTACTTCTGAGTGCTACTGATAAAAATCAATATAAAACACTGAACCCCATTTTTCTTATAAACATCGTTCTAATAGCAAACACTAATACAAGTAAAAAAATCTACAACTAGTAAAGATGAACAGAGTGCTCTCCAATTTTGAAAATAAAAAACACGTGAAGAGATCCAGCTTTCCCACTTCCCTCTCTTCTGGTTACCCAGGAAGATGGCAAGCCCCTGAAATACATCACTGAAGGAGTAAGGAGGCTTCACTTGACCACATACCAAAGCAAGACCACTTGTACTGTCATTTACACATCTATTAAGAAAAAAAAAAAAGAAAAAAACAAAACAAAACTCAAACTCAAAATCTGTCCCTACTTCTAAAGCTTTTAAAATCGATTTGAACAGTACGTATGCAGATGCAATTTCAGCGAATGCTTTTTCGTTTTGAGAATCAGTTTATTTTTAATAGTGGCAGTTCTTCAAAACCTCATAAACTACAAGTTGGGATATGGCCCCTAAATTCTGACTTAGGAAGACCTACGCATTCCTGACTCCATTGGATTTTCAGCAATAATCCTATATTCATGGGTAGAAAGCACTTCCCTCCCACCTAATCTTATTAACAGAATGCTCTAATTAATGTGATTTGCTTAGTTACTTATCTCTGTCTCCCTAGTATCTCCCGTTTCGGAAGCATGTAAGTGCTACTGCAATAGTAAGAGACATGGCTTAGGGACATTTTTAGTTCATATTTCAAATTATCTGTTCCTTCAAATGCAACCCTTGATTCCACAAATATCACTAAGATTTGATGTACACCCTTGTTTCCACATTTTCCCTCCTTTCAGTAAGACTACAGCAACGAGTTGAAAAACTACTTACAAAACTACAGGGATTGACTAGATTTGCTTTCCCCTAAGAATTTAGAGCGAAGAAAATTTTACATACGCAAAAGTATACAGTGGGAAAAAAATTTAGAGCAATATAACCCAACATTTTCTCCCTTTTCATAGCCAACAATAATTTCTAGTGAGAATGCAAAACATTTTAACAAAGCTTTACAAATTATCTTTCCTTTATTATTTTTCCTTTGCTATGTGGCAAACCAGAAGCGATTACTTCCTCCAGTAAGTTATACCTAAAATTCTCAGGCTG
Source organism: Arenaria interpres (assembly GCA_013399435.1). Lineage (NCBI taxonomy): Eukaryota > Metazoa > Chordata > Aves > Charadriiformes > Scolopacidae > Arenaria > Arenaria interpres. The sequence continues at coordinate 29,843 of VXAK01006360.1, read as the reverse complement.
AAAATTTAAAATGTGTTTTAAAACAGGCCAAGCTTGGCTTTTCACTTTCTGAATCAGAGTAATCTGAAGGAAGCACTTCTGAGTGAAATATTCATTACAGTTCAGGATCCACATCTGACTAGTGTACGTTATTACTTTATTACAGTTAATATAGTCAGAGACTGCAGTTGGTGACTTGTCCAATGGTTTCTTGAAGATGAATCCTCACAGAGATTAGTATTTGCGAAGCTTTTCTTTTCTGAATGGTGAATTGCCTGGCTGTTGGATGGATTCCTATACTCTTATTTTTATTGGTAAAATTGCATGTCCTTGTAGAAGTTTCTGTTCAAAAAGTTGTGCCATTCTCTTAATTTTTATGACCTAGTTCTATTTAATTTTTCTAGTTTATTTTGGGAGAGTTTCCTAATTCTTTTTGGTGAGTAGTAGATGTATGAAGAAGGCAGTAGCTCCATAAATATAGCAAAGGCTGAGCAAACAGAAATACCCATCTTTGTCAAAAGTAAAAATGGGAGATGAGAAGGAGTTAATTCATCTGCAGGCCTGATTCTAATTTAAAGCAAGATCAATCTATAAACTGCTGTCGGCCACCCAGCACACGAGTGCAAAAATCTACATGTTTGAACTCTACAGCCTATTAGTTCCAGTGTCAGACATGGAACTCACTTGACAATTGACAGTCCAGAGCCTAAAAAGCCTGCTTAAGGAAACCTCACATTGTCACAGCTGACAGCTCACATGGAAATATAACTGTGCAGAAAGAATGCCCAGAGGGCATGCTAATGAGGCTAATTGGTAGTTTCAAGCAGACTTAAGGAGAGGCAAGGGAATAAATACCAGCAACAGAGAAGGAACAGAAAGGGAAATGGAGAGTCGAGTACATCTTTGCTGACCCTAAGGTCTTTGAAAATGCCATCTTTTTCCCTTGCGTGCTTTTTCTGTTTTGTTATTTCTGTTTGGACAAACCTCTGGATATTGTTCAGTTGTCTTGAACAGACATTCACATCACTCACTGTCAGTCAACTGGTGCCTGCTCTTGCCTGGTGCCAAGGAACTCATGACTCCGAGTATCTTTCACAGTGAAGTGGAGACTTATGCTCAAATACTAGTTTATTGGTTTTTGGAAGAATGAGAAAATTACATTATAGAAGTTGTTACAAAGTTTCTATGTCTCAACAGTCTCATTGCTCAGCTCTTTTGAGACAGATACTGCGGAAAGGCAGCGATGCATCTGTTTTTAAAACTTTTAGTTAACATAGTATCTTTAGAAATATTCTTTAGATGCTGTGTTCAATACTAAATGTCATATTATGAAAAATTGCTGTCTAAAGAAAGTTGTCATTACTACTACAAGAAAAATTCTACTTACCTTTTTTGTGTACCATACATATATACAAACATATTCTTGTACTTTCAAAACTTGTTGGATTAACACGAACACATGGCTGTGCTATGTTACAACAAACAGCTCTTCTACACCAAGACTCCTGCAAAGAGTCATAATTTATACAATAAAAATAATCTAAAGAACGTACCTGGCACAGATGGGTACCTGAGACTCTGTTAATCATGCCATCAACAAAAGTCTTCCTAAGTGCAGATCACACCACATAAATCAGTACTATGGAATTCCCCGCTGCAGATTTTCAAACTTAACCAAAACAACACACATCTCAAGGAGATCAAATCTTACAGTAAAAGGCTGCAAAAAGTCCTGAGCCAGAAAGAAGTTTCCCATATATACATATAGATGTAAAATCTATGCCTCATAATACAGAAGCCATGTGAATTCCAGAAGTTTCACATTCCAGCCCTTCTGCACTTCTGATTCCACGATGAAACAGAGCAACAGTATCCCATTCTTGAAGTAAAACAAAATGTAAGGCTTAAAATTACATTTAGGCCTGATTCCTTCCTGTATCTAAAGAAACAGAAATCTAGCAACAGCCTATGGTCCTGAAACTTTAGAATCCCAGTTCCTAATGCTAACCACAGCCCTCTACAATGAAGAGACCAGCTCTATAGTGAGCAGCAACACGCAGCATTTTGCTGTATGGGCACACCAACAAGACTAACTCTTGAGCCCCTGTAGAATAAATCAGGCCCTTGTAGTTTTATTGTTTCCCTTAAGCTGCATTCACACTTTCAAGCTTAAACTAAACCTAACTTGAATGCGAAAGATAACTAGATCAACTGCTATGGTAGCAGAAGCCTCTTAGTAAGACAGCAACATCGACTTTCCTCTTAAAGCCATGGGCCGTGCAGAGATCAGCTTGACTGCGTAATTCCAGAAAGCATTCCTGCGTGCCGCAAGAGCTGACTGAGCAATCAGCTGGGCTGCACAATGCCTGCCACTACTCAAATACAAAAGGGAGTGCGTGGAAGCTGGACATGGCGACAGGGTAGTTAGGAGGAATACAGAAACATTTTCCAGGCATGCAGGGATGAACTTAGGAAAGCAAACTCTGCCAAATCCTACCTGGAGGTGAAACTGGTGAGGGATGTGACGGGCAATGAGATGGTTAGGAAAATGGACCACAGTAGACAGCTAAGGGAGCTGTATTTCTTCAACCTAAAGTTGACAAGGCTGGTCTATGTGTGCACATGTGTGTGTAAGGCTGAGTGATAAGTTGCAGCAAAAGAAATAACAAACGAGAAAAAAAAACATCATCACAGTGACAGGGATTAAGTTCTGGAACAGGCTGCCCAGAGTCTGCAAATCTCTGGCCTTGCTGGTATTTAAAGCTTGATTGTATGAGGTTCTGCTGTGTCTCACCTGGAAGTCAGCCCCATTTTCAGATGGGGATCAATTGGATCATCTCCAGAGGTCCTTTCCAACCTAAATTATTCTAGATTCTTACCCTTCAATTCCCAAAACAGAATAAACAGAATGGATTTGAAGGTAATCTACGTGAAAGAAACAAACAGGCTGGATACAAAGGAAACTGTAAACTTGCTCAGAATATGGAACACTCCAGGGCTGTTCGAGGTTACAGACCTATCTTCAATGCAGACTAAGGGCTCTGTCCCAATCCTGCTTCATTGCAGAGTTTTAATATGTTACTTAATACATTACTGAGAAAGGGACTTAAAATACTTCTTAGATCCTATGTTGCATACACTACCATGAATCGGTGTGATCTATTTTTTCTTCTTGCCATGAAATTATAGCTTCCATCTCTTATTTGCATCACATATCTGTCTCATACTTGTAACTGAAGTATGCCATAGAGTACCTAGACGTTTCAAGTAAAATGGAGCTATGAAGAGACCAAGAGATCATAAGCAGAACCCGAGAGAAGATGAGTGCTCTGGAGAATACATCAAAAGCTTCTGTTTTGTCTCAGTTGCAGTTTGCAATGTATCAAAAAACATGACCGATATTTTCTTACTTCACTCCCCCAATTCAATTCACTGATTTATTTTTTTTCACTAGTATCTACCAAAAATATTTCATTAAAACAGGTGCTCTATTGATTTCTTTTCCTGAGAGAAGAAAAGAAATGAAACATTATACATTATAGTAAACTGTCTTGCATTATTTCAGAAGTTTTGAAACCCTTTTTTGTTTTAATTAGCCCTGAGTGGCCAAATGATGATGCTGTGCCAGGTACGGATGTAAAGTGGGTGCAGCAAAAAGGCTGTTTTCTGTGGTAGCAACCATGCTATTGCACAAGGCTCCCATGCACCCAGGGAGGACTTTGCAATAGCACCTTGCAATTGTGCTGGATGGACAAAACCAAAAAGGGTATCAGCCCTTACACTGACTGTAGTTCATGTTTGCCTAAAATTAGCTGTAATATTTGTAAACTAAAAGTTAGACATTAGGTGAAGTACCTTTATAAATCCTTTCAGTACATACATGTATTCGTCTCCATACTCATCTACTACACTTCAGAATTCGCAGTATGTGTGCCTGTAGCATCCAGATATAAACCATTTCCTACCCCTCCACTCTGCAAGTGTTTATCACCTTGCCAAATTTTAATTACTTGGATCTAAGCATTCTGTCTCATGTATATGCATCAAAATTATGTACTTTTTGCATTTACGTATGACATTGGGAGCTTCAGTCAAACCTAAAGCTCTTTGCAAGCTACACACAAATGGACCTTTAGAAAGAAAAACTGGAATTGCTCATAAACTCATTCCTTTCTTGAAGCAAATCATCTTCTGGAGAAAAAGACTGATCTATAGAGCCTGAAGTTGTGCAGCTCGATATTTTACAGAAAACTGGCAGAGGGCTATAGACACCTGGAAAGAGACCACACACATGTCAAAACCACGCTGTTGCTACCCCACGAATTTAGTCCTTGGTCAGTATTCAGACATGAAAGATACCAGTTCTTCAATTATGAAGAAGTCACATTTTTCAAAGCCTTCAGATAGGCAATAGTAAATGGACATGAAAGACAAAACTCTAGGTGCAGGTGCACAGATACCATAAGCCACATGCCTACTAATTCTTGCAAAATGATCTCAATGTGCTGACATGTACGGGGCATTGAGGGCTACTCAAACACATGCAACACGCATTCATGCGGTCTTTGAACTTGGAGCATTCATATGCAGATGAGATATACAATTGTCTTCAAATACGATTCAACTTCCCTTACTGTACAGTGATAAATTATCAATGGGAAGTGAGGGGTGGGTTTGGGCTCAAAACACTGGACCAAGACTCAGGAGGTGTAGACTTAATTCTCGGCCCTTTACAAGCTGGGTATGCAACCTCAGGTAAGACGGACTGACAGCTTTTCAAAAGCAGTCGGTACCTAACAGAGCTTCAGGAAGCTGAAATATTAACCAGTTTTCACACAGACAAATGACAACAACTGAAACAACTTGAAGCTGAAGAGGTAAAATGCAGCTCCCCTCCTTCAGCTACTTATATGAGATGACGTTTGTTGCTGTGGAAAGTTTAGATACAATCCTCCTGCATCACAGTCATTTATTTTGTAGGCTATTTGTGGACATAATCCTATCCTCTCCTATTCTTCTCCCTTTTTAAAGTATGTAATCTTGTAAGCAAGATGGAATAGGTAGGTCCATTCCCCTGAAGCGAGAAGTCTGTTGACAGTACCCCTTGCAGACTGTAAACATTTTATGTTTTATTTACACCATTATTCATCTTTGATATAATGAGCTCCAAGTTTAATGACTATAATGTATCAGAATTAACTAAGAGGTTCAGATTTGCATTTCGTTGTAAAATTATAATTTTCTGCTTTCATATGTCATTTGTTTATTTTCACAATACTCATTTTTCTTGTGTTTAAATACTAAATTAATTATGATTACATCCAAAACATTTGATAAACTAATGAAAGCTAATTGGAATTAAGTTATTCATTCTAAATATGATAAATTAATTATAGGAGAATTATTTCTTGTAATGCCCTCTTTGTTTCATTAGTTTATAGTTTTATACATTTTTGGGCTCTGTTTGGAATATCTTGCTACATATAGCTTCACCACAGAAATTTCAGTATACTTTTTAATAGCATGCCTTGTGTCGCTGTTTACTTGGAAAATCTATGTACAATTTTCCCTTTGATGTTCTTTCATTAATTATTTCTACTGACACAAACCCATGATCATTCTGTAGTGTGCTGACTGGAGAGAAAACCAGAAATTGCTAGTATAGCTATAGCAACAAAAATTTGTAATAGAAGTGCAGTTTCTGCCATGAAAACATGGCTTTGATAAGACTGTACACTAATGATAGCAATGTACAGATATTCAAAAGACATAAGTGCACCTAGAGCCCTGCTATGGTAGCTACATCAATTAGAAGCAGCATGATATTTTCTACCTAAAATTCTTGTCCAAAATGCCTGTATTATCTGCTGTTCCTTAAGGATACAAAAGTTGAAGGAATAAGAAATTACATAGAGTTGAAAACCTAAGTAAACTCTGTTTATTGTACTACAGTGAAGATTAATACTACTAGGTACTGCCTTTTGCAAGGCACTTATTAATAATGCCTTTTTATTTTCCTTTCCTACAGTTGCAATCCAGGTCCAAGATATATATTGAATAATTGAGAGTAAAGATCATCCATGAAACTACACAAAAATTCACAAATGTCACCAAACCCCTACAATAATACAAAGTAAGAGATGTTTAACGGTCTGTTTTGGGAAAGGTTTGCTCATTTATCTTCAAAGTTTCAAATTTAAACTTCAGCAAGAATCATAACTACATACATGAAAACATACGAAGTTTTAAAATAAGTCTGAAGTAAACATTAGTACAGCAGCTGCCTCAGCACTACGAAGCCATCACATCTCTTGGTAAAATAAACTCCCAAGGGTTTAACATGTCATTATGTAAAATAGCAGCTCTTCAGCCTACTGTAAGGTCAAAGCTACTGTACTACGATACTAGTAGCCAACATAAACACGAGGCTTGCAAAGCTGAACCTCTAATCAGCAAAATGGAAAGATGTACTAGCAGAAATTTGATATAAGCCAAAAAAATAGCCAAGGGACTAAAAAGTGGAATATATATGTAATTTACTACAAAGAAACATAGTAAAAATTGCTGGTTTGGGCAGTGGCAACTTTTTATAAGCAGAAAGACACCCCTCAGGATAGTATCAGTTACGTGATGACAACAGTCAGTTCATTTTAAAGGTTGCAGTCAGATTCCACTATGAAGTCACACTTTGATCACTTTTGTTTTGGAGAAAGGAAACTGGCTTAAAATAAAGAGAAATGGCTTAAGGGCAAAACCCAACTTTTTTTCCCCTACAGTATGGACAATAACACAAACATCTGTTCTTAGTTATGGAATCATCTCCAGAGGTGATGACACAAAAGAGAAATTTTGGGTTGCCTTAGCATTTTAGATCCTGGCAACATGGAAATTGCCATGCTACTACACCTAAATGATTCCTCTACGCCCATATTTGATAACATATTATCAAGTTTCTAAACAATATTTTTGGAAAAAAAAAAGTGACCAATATACTCTCATACTTTCAAGAAAAATATAGGATCATAAACTGATGGCTAAATGCTGATTTCAGTAGGCCCACATTTCACCATCCTGAAATGTGTGGTATCTTATTATCGGTGCCTTCCGCAAGACCAAGACTGGGGACATCATTACGATTAAAAAAAACCAAAACAAACCCCTTAAAACACAAAAGCAACAAAAATCCCCAAACAAGCAACGCCCTCCCACCTTCCCTCCCCGCA
>VXAK01006360.1:0-22616 GCA_013399435.1 Arenaria interpres | reverse complement strand
ACCAAAAAAAAAAAACCCACTGAAAAAATCCCCACCAAACCAAAAAACCCAACCCCCCATCAATTTACACCATACACCAAACCATGTCAAAACCCAGCAAATTGCAACATAGCAAGTACCATGAGGACTGGGTATGCTGGAAATGACAGCAAGAGTCAAGAAGCTTTTATATTTAAGGGCATCCTTATGAGACTGGTGGCTCCTGGATTTTACTTCCAGAAGAAACAACTCTGCTTGTATTTTCTCGCAAAGGGGATTATTTCCATAAATCATCCTGAGGGTGTATGTCCTAAGAAATGCAAGACTTATTACTTCTCTACTAAAAAGTCCAATTTGTAGAAAAAAAAACAGTTGTCTATATTGCATGGTTAATTTCCATTTAAGTGTGCTAGGATTTTTTTTTCCAGTAACACAACAGCCAACTCATGAACTGCATTTTACCAAGAAGCTTTCTGTAATTCTTAAAGATGTTTTAGGAAACAAGTAAACAAACAAAACCCCATCCTTTCCAGTTGTTCTTAGTAAGCTTTCCTTTTTCTGATAATCTCAGAAGATTAGTGTCAGAGAAACAATTTTTGTATCTTATAAAGAAGAGAAAACACTTTTTCATACACGGTAATTTGCACTGAAAAAACTACGTAGCACAATACAGCTCACTTGCCCATGGAAAAAGAACATCTCTGGTACTGCTCTCCATCAAATTGATTTGATTATCTGAACGCATAATTCTTCACTCGCATAGTTAACTTTAACTTTTCCTCCCAACAACTATAAAAGTTACATGAATAGAATGTTATAGAATTGGTGTGGAACAATATGAACACTTGGCAAACAAAAAAAAAAAAATCAATGAGTCTTTTCCAATACTTGCTTTATGAACGCTTATTGAGTTTTTAATCATTATTTCACAATGTAGTTACAAGATATGAAATCAATGGGACATTTTAGTTAAAGATCAAAACGTTACAAAATCCAAATGAGGTACTAACAGATACATGCTTTCCTCTTAAAAAGAAAAATATTGGAAAACTTAATGAAGATGGTACTTCATAATTGAGGTGGAAACATCATCTAGATTTAATAATGTTGTTATGTTTGCATATGCCTGCTAACCTCATAAACGCTATGCAAATTTATGCCAGGTCTCAATAAAAAACCGCAATGTTGAAATCCCACACTCCAGTTACATAGCAGAGCAATTTTTTTGCTCGCTTTGGAATAATGAATCAAATAACTGACACTTCGACACTTCTAAAGTATAATTTCTGCTGTGATACGAATGAAAAAAATGGGTAAACTGTTTGTTTTTTTTTTTAAAAAAAAAAGAAAAGCGTGTGCTGTACTACATTGCAGCTTGCCTGCAAGTATTCTGACAGACTTCAGAGGCCAAAAGCACAGAGGTCAAGGAGGCCCTGTAAGGTCAGAACCCACATTAAAGAAGAGCAGAACTGGAGAGGACACTTGGGCATATATTAGCCTAAATAAAAAGAAAGAATTTTTTGGACCAAGAGTCTCTTTAACAAGTCTGAAAACACACTTCCTTTGGATAGGAATTCCCCATCCCTTTTTTTCTACTCCAGAAGCTGTTGATGCCGTTGTTTCTACAGTTATCACCATCCTGTCACTGTTTTCCATACTCTAATTTTTTTTTCTGCTTAGATGTACTGACACCTATTCACCCCAGCAAGTATTCCTCCCTCAAAAACTGTAATATAAAAGCCAAGGTGTCTGGCAAGGCTATACAGTTAAATGGTAATATAATCTTTGGTCAAAAATTCAGTTGGAGAACACACAGAAAAAACCCTACGTTCACCTGGCAACCAGCAGAACGAGACTGAAATTTCCACTACAAGCACTTGTGCACTGTGTGGCAATACTAAGCAAAAGAAATTTGCAAACACAACAGCAGGGAACATCAATATAGGAAAGCAAGTTCCAGCCTATGAAATAATTTTTATATTAAAAAACACCAATCACACAAGAACTTCATCCAGAACAGACCACTGCGGAATCTTCTTGAATTATCCTCCCAATTTAGTCAAGTAACAGCTGATTACTGAGTTTAGTCTGAATTATGCTGATTACTGTGTATTCCCTCCTCCTCTTAGCAAACCATTTTCAAATTGTTATTTTGGGAAGATGAATTTCCTAACAACAGATGTCATACGATTAATCAAAATACTACTGTAGAACTACAGTGTAACTGGAAGAAGAAAGTATGAGTAAGACTTCTGTTTTACTGTGCAAAAATTTCATTATTCTTCTACCATACTTTCAGAGTATTTGACATTTCAATATATCTAGCAGATAGGATCATTATTAATTGTCTTTGCTATTGTTCAAAAGAAGTTTGTGCTATTAATTTTAATTTTTACAGCACCATAGACATGCAGCTTGATGTTAAATTCCTCTGCACTCAAAATTTCCATCCATTTAGCATCCATTAAAAAGAAATAGAGCATCAAGCAGAAGAGGATGACTGGTTCGCTTTGTAGAAACCCATCAAGTAACTCAGAACAAGAATCAATTGACCATTATTTAGGAAACAGACATTTACTAAGTTTTTCTTCACTATTTCATCTGGCTAATTCATGTCTCTACAGTTTTTGAAAAAAAAGCAAGATAGAACGTTCTGTGTTCTAAAGGTAAGAGGACAAAATAATCATATTTTCTTACCTTTGCATTATAGGGAATATAATGCTTTGATAAGGCTTCAGGAGTGTGCATCCATGTTTTGTCTATAGAAAAGCAAAATAAAAGAAGCACTGAATTGGTTATTCAATTGTTAATTTAACTATTATAGTATCTACCTGGAAAACTTCAATCACCCTCCTTTAAATAAGATAAATATCTGTCTGAAGTAGCTATCAGAGCCGGTGGGAAATGCAGCATAACTCACAATTTCTCAAAGATTTACATGAAAGAACCTGTTACTTCTCGGGCACACTTCTCATTTTAACCAACTTGATTTGCTGTAGGAATTCCAACTCCAACTCCTCCCCCCCAAATACATTTATTGGTCCAAGGTTATTCGGTATTTCTGCCTCAGTTCATTATTTTCTGAAGCCTGCTGTTGCTGAATGCATGTTGTGCTTCTATTTATGGCTTTTTTTTATTCATTATGTGCTTCTTTAGATGAATTATCCAAAGACATCAAAAGGGATAAGGGAAATTATTTTGGAAAAATTATCAGAGCGGTAACTGATGGAAAAAAGCCCAAATCCTTCTACAAGAAAAGAGAAGCAAATCACATGGTGGTAACTGATTCAGAAGTTTAGATCTTCTTTAATCTTTCTTTACATATCCTAAATGAATTTGCATATGTTCCTTGAATGATTTTTACATCACAAGACTGTGCTACTGTCTTACTTTTCCCACTGCACGCTTCGTATGGTGACATGATGAGTTCAGTGTTTGTGAAATACATCTTCCCTCCTCCTTTTTAACAGCTATTTAGAATACTCTACATAATTTAAGGTGGAATTCCAAACATTAGTAAAAATTTGTTTTTATTAGAAGTTAAGAAACTATTTTAAAAAGTTTTCTCATTTGAAAGTATTAAAAAACCAAAAAAGGTTTCAAAATACTAAATTGTATTATCAACCACAAGAGATTCTGTAACACTGAGCAGTATTTTGTACTCCACATATTTAATATTTAGTAGTATTTTCTAACATAAGTATCCTCCTGTTTTAATTAGCATGAATTAAAGTCACAAATCTGGAACTTTATTGAATTAAGTAACAAAGTAATAGCTTAAAGCAAAATTCTACCCTTGGATATTCACAGACAATTCCCTTTGCATTTAATGGGAGCTGCAGTTATGGCAATTATTAATTTTTTTGTTACTTACATGTAAGAACAATAAAATCCTGTTCACTTCAAACTGTTCAAGAGCAAAAGCTGTGACATTTACTGATGCTAAACCAGTAACTAAATATTTTTGAATATCCATCAGCAAGAAAACTGTTAAACAAGATATTCACCATGGTCACCACAGTAAGAGGATCAAAACTGCAAAGCTATAGAGGGAATTTTTTTTTATTAAGCAAATTTTATTCTAGATGACAGTAACGTTCAGCTCCATTACTGAAGAATGATATTATCACTTCTTAATTAAGGAAGCATGATTTGTCCATTCAGCGGCACCCAGGAGTACGATTATGCACTGAAGTGGCTCTTCCTTTCAATTGTCGCTTGTGATTGGAATACCGCAACAAAGAACCGCACTCATTTCCCATATGGCTTTAAGACCTGAAACCTATTTTGAGAACAATCTCTATTTTGAGAACAATATAAAAAGCTGTGAATTAGAAATGTTAGAATAAAGCCTAAGAGAATCATATAATCATAAAGCAGTTAGGGTTGGAAGGGATCTTTAAAGGTCGTCCAGTCCAACCCCCTGCGACGAGGGAGGACATCTTCAACTAGATCAGGTTGCCCAGAGCCCCGTCCAACCTGAGCTTGAATGTTTCCAGGGATGACGCATCTATCATCTCTCTGGGCAACCTGTTCTAGTGTTTCATCCCTCTTATTGTAAAAAATTTCTTCCTTGTATGTGGTCCAAATATACCTTTTTAAAGTTTAAAACCATTACCCTTTCTCCTATCGCAACAGGTCCTGCATTAACCGTAAGCATTGTATTTCAAGTCAGCGCACTGCTGAAGGCCAGACAAGCAGACTGGTAACTGGGCTTGACAGCAAGTCCCAGACACAGAGGAAGCTGTCATGTAAGGCAGGACTGCTCTCTGTCCCATCATACTTACTGCAGCACGGTCACGATCCATACAGTGCAAATTTCAACTCCAAAACATTCATTCACATTGCTAATGTCAATGTTTTATTTACCTACTTCTTACACATCAACTGTTTACTAGCTTCAGCAAGGATACTATCATGTTTATAAATTCAAAAGGGAAAATCTGGCAAAAATAAAATGTCAAACCCCTTAAAAAAAAGTAACAACAAACCCATCCTCCATTCATTTCATGCCTTGTACTAACACAAGTGACTTCTTGTAGCTTCTAAAGCCTGTAAAATTGCTTTAGAGTTAGTTTGATGTCACAGCAGTTGAGAAATACCAAATTTCAGACATTTTGCATCCAGAAAAGTATGAAAAAAGAAAACCTATAAACCAGGTATTCATTTAAATAGATAATGTAGATGTGGCTTGTAGTTTGCATGATCCCTCACTTTTGGAATTAATTTTAAATGGGTTTTCACAGCTTAGTACTTAATTATTCATTTTGAAGTAACAAAATATAAAACCCTACAATGAAAAATCACGGTTCATATTATTATTTTATTAGGTATATAGCAGCAAGAGTTCTAGATACTTTATAGATAAATAAAACAGTGAGTCCTAAAGAAAGGACCAAAAGCCTAGATAAAATAAAAACTGACAACTGCATGCATCTAATATAGCAAAAGACACTCGCACTATCACACTGGGTGAAAACTACAGTTATTTTTGATCTTGTCTGAGCTCTTAATCTAGGCTGCCTTAGCATTTACATTAAATTTTAAATACGTGCTCGGTTATTTTTTGCGAATTATGGGTTTGAGCCACCCAGAGTCCACTAAAACCTAAGTAGAGTTTAGCTTGAATGAAGTATGAGAGATTCTAAGAGGTAAAAGCCTAAATATGTGCTGGTTTTGCCAAACATACTTGCTCTTCATAGGAGAAAAGACGGGAAAAAGGATCACCGTTCAGAATTCAAGGGCGCAGGGCGAGCCACAGCCCTGCTTAAAGAGAGTAATCCTGTAGCCTCTACACAACACCTCTTCACGTGCGTGGCATGTTAACTGCGCAGCACAGGCTTTTAGAGTCTCTGTAGCAGTTAGCACAACTTCCCAGCGAGTTTTTTAAGAGAATTTGACTTGGGTGAGAGCTTCTCAAGTTTTGCTCCCTGCCAGCTTACACAGCTCTGCTAAGGGCAGTGGGAAAACTGCATAAAATTAACGTCTGGAAGACCTGGGGTTTGACTGAGAAAATTGTAAGGGTGGAAGCAGGGGGCTGGGCACTTTCATGGTCAGAGGATTAACTGCGCTCAGGATTGAGACTTCACTCCTTTTTAGTCTCCCTTGAACCATGCCAGCCCCCTTCCATTATAAAGGAAAGATCCCTCTACAATTTGCATTTCACATCAAATACTTGGTCATCACGCAATCTGGGAGCGCTGGTGTGAGCCACTTCAGAGGCCTCAGTGATGTTGGGAGAGCAGGGAAGGAGAAACGTGCTGACAAATCACACACTGAAGTCAATAGACTCAGGGACTTCATAAAATATCCAGAATAAGTGTGCTGCATTTAGTGGAGGATGACACTAGGTTAGATAACAGCACAGCTGACCATTTATCTACCAAAAAGGAAAGCAGTAACAGTGCCAAGAAACTGTTCTCCCTTTGAGATTAATTTCTCCACACATTACTGCCCACAGATATTGTAGAATGGATTTAGTAGAGAGGCACTGATGAACTATTTTCTAAACGGCAAAACAATGCTCAACAGTGCAAGTTCTGCTTCCCTAAGCCCCACTCTCATCATTAATTCATGCATGCTAAAAGTGGCTCTACTTAACTATGTTTCCAAAGTGTTTATGAAAGCATATGAGACCTAGTGGCCACTCCATTTAATATGATGAACAGAGAAAGACACTGGTTTTAACTTTTTTTTTTTAGTGTCACAGTGAAAATACAATCATTTCTAGAAGAAAAAATCTAAATGCCTTTATTCTTTATTGAATTAAAGTCTCTTGGACATCAATGGATGATTTCCATCCTAAAAGGAAAGAATAAATCTTCGAACTGTCTTTTTTCCTGTTTTACAAAATGTGCTATGAAAAGAAAGATGTTCTAAGACAATGAGCCTAATAAAAGTCTCCTTAAGAAGAAGAGAGCATCCCACAAGGTCAGGGCTTCATCTAGGTATTAATGCTTCAGGGAACAAATAGATTATTTGCTTCAGTGTTTGTATACACATATCTATATCTTTAATTTTTCCTAGGTTATCTATTTTTGTATAAAGAAAGAAAACCTTCACAATGGGACATATGAGAATCACTCTGTTAAATCCTTTCCTTTATCTTCCACTGCAACAGAAGCAGGCAGGTTCTCACAAACCTCAGTTATGCTAGTCAGACAATGAGGTAGAATCTGTCTTCTCGACTACTGCAGGCAATGAATGAACTGATACGCTGAGCCATGAGACAATGCTTGTTACCAGAGCTTTCATCTTAATGCAATATCTAGTATTATTAACAAACATAAATCTATCCATATTCTTCTATAATTAAGCTACAGTATTTATTTCAATCACCTTCTAGGGGAATGACTGAGTACAATCTGTGTGTCTAATAGCACTAATTTATTGAAGTTACTACTAGGTTACTGTGATGAAGAAACTGAAATTATGAGTCAGATTCTGCCCTAGCCACATATAGGCAAATGCCCACCAATATACATAATTAAAAAATAATCACTTTTGTTGTTCCTTTTCCTTTTTTTTTTTTTTGGCAAACATCAAATGTTCTTTGGAGACTTATTTATTCTTTGCCAAGACAACGAAGCTGTATCTCCCTAGAACAGAGTGAGCTTTGCAGAATGCTTAGCCTCTCTGTCCTACTCTCATAATATCTAGGACCTCATGAATGGTTTTAAACAGCTGATTACTAAAATAGCAAAATGATATAGAATGCTGGGTTGGCACAGCTACAAAATGAAAAAAAAAAATCTAGGGTGTTCATTTCCTCAAATAGTAACATTCACTGCATAACCTACATATTTTATACGTTTTTAAGATACAGATGCTAGTATGTAGGTTTTGACTAAAAAGGAAAATAGGATCAAAATAATATATCAGTGCAATTAACTAGTGATTAGCATATCTTTGTTTCTGCACTTTTAATTTGTTGATGTTAAGAACATTTACCAAGTTCAACTTCCTAAATTAAAGGGAAAAACAAGAAAAGCATTCTGAGCCTATACTTCTTAGGTCTTTTTGCCACCAGAAGAGCTATACCTTGTCTTTTATAAAAGCTTCTAGCTGAAGTTGAGAAAGGGGTTACTTGTGTACCATAATTAATTTTAAGTGACTACATTTTCAACAAGTTTTCACTAAGTCATACATATAGATCAAAACTCCAACTCCACCTCTCACTTTTGGAGTCAGAATTCAGTCAATTATTCCAGTATAACTAAAAAAAATTTGAAAAGTGTCAATTAAGTTTGTAAAATATTGTTAAAAAGGAAAGTTTTTGAAGAATTTCAAACTGTTGAAGTAAGAACATTATGTGTGTCAAACAAAGGAAAAGTAACACAAACTGGAATCTCAATACAATTAAAACAGGATTTTAATTTTTCTAATTCAGGAAAATTAAAATAATAAATTTCCTATTGAAAAGTTGAATTGGAACTTTTTTTAAAATGCCAACAAACTGGAAAGGGAAGAAAGGAGAGTGGCAGCAACGAATCAGAACAACTACAATATGCATATCTACAGCTCCCTCTTGCTTACATACCTAAGGTACATCACTTTATGTACCTAAAGGATTCGATTTCACAAAATAGTATTTTCTTAAGTGACATGTTTTGGATGCTCTTTGCAATTTTCCAACAGCTCTAAAAGACAAAGTCCTATAAAATGAAGTAGTCATTGTGATTCCTATCAAGGTATGGTTGGTACACATCCAAATTAATTTCACAGAGAATAATACATGTCTTGTCTTTAGGCAGACATTCATCCAGTTAACTAGCAGTGTAGCTATGAAACTCATGAAGCATTTAGGTTGTATGTAGCTTGGGGAAGTTACTTGCAATAGTCACTTGGACAAGAACTCTACATCATACACCAGTTAAAACTTAAATCAAGAATTTATAAGCTTGTAGATCTCAAAAGATATTCACTGTGTGAATCATTAAACATTCTGTAAATTAGGCTGTATAAATTTTAATAGGGTAGAAAACAAGAAGCTTAAGACTCCTTCAATGCTGTTCCCATTCTAAAGTCAGCATTCAGTGCTTTATGGCTAAGCAGTATGCGTATGTTCTTAAAGGGAGCTCCTTAGGTTTTGCAGAAGCAACAAATAATTATTGTGGTATATATCATTGTGAGCTTGCCTAGAATAATCTTTAAAGCAGGTGATAGATGATTTCTGCAATATCTTTCCTAAGATAACACAGATAAAATAGCCAACAGGAAATTATCTTCCAATTCTTATCTTAACAGAAAAAAGAAAAGAAAACTTAGAATTATCTGTGCCTACTCAACATGAATCCTATGGAGAAACTTTGGAAAGCATAATCCTCACTTGTAGCTATTAATTAATCCTCCAAAGACATAATGTAGTAATTTCTTTCCTAAACAATTAAATCTGTTCCTTCTGCTTTCAGAATATAAATAAATACACAGTTGCATACAAATGCATGCAAACATGCACATGCTGCAGGACTAGCCACTTCCTTCTCCCACCAACAGAAGGTAATTTGGTCCTTGGCAAATTAAGGTAGTAACCCTTCAACTCTCCTTGATGGTGTACCTGAAAGGATACCACCATAGTCTAATGAAAACAATATAATAATACAAATGATACTTAAAAAAAAAAAAAAATCAGTTGCCAAACCACAAAAAGAGACTTGGTCACTGAATATTGGTTTTCCACATGATCCCATACTTCAAAACTCAAGGAGCAGTATTTGGAACACACAAAACCTCTTTGTGGACGTATTACAAAAGTATTACAATAACCAATTATTGTGTCAAGTCAGACTAACAGAATACAGAAATATCTGGTATACAAAAACAGCACCCATTTTTCCCTCCTAAACTTTGCTCTTTAAAAAATTCTTTTAAAAAATCCTAAAAACATCAAGCACTTTTCTGGGGGTTGAACAGAGGAAGAGATTTAGACCTAGTTTTGTTTTTTCCTGGAAGGTGATGAATGCTTGTATGAAAGGACAAATTGCAGTCACAAGAATATCTGAAGACCACGATGAGGAAGATTATGACTACTTATACACCTTTAAAGTGTATGAGTATCTACTCTTTCTGTATGCTTTTTAGTATTACTGTTAGTGTGGGAGTCCAGCACACAATAACCCATTTGTTTATATCACTGATGTGAATTATACTCTCCGACAGAATTAAAGTATTTGCTTTAGGCCTATACCTATCCCCTTCACCCATTTGGGGCTTCACCTGTGGTCTACTCAGAAAATGAAATACATTTTATAACATTTGTCATCTCTGGAATGCAGCGTAAGTTTACAACGAAAATAAAGATCATATTGTAGCCAGTCAATTCACATAAAAGAGCATCCTATAACCTTTGATTGCATTTTTTTGTATGTCATACCCTGCCCATTAAATGCATCTGTCTACACTTTCATAAATGAGACTCATAAAAAGCCACTGCACATAAATGTTATTGCTGATTTATGATTTATGACAGGCCATTACTTTAATATATTCCATTTAGCATTATGAATACCATCTACATCTCATGAGCTGATAATGTGGCACCAGTTACCAACCTTACGAACTGCAATTATATGGGAAAAAATTAGAAAATTCAGATTCCTGCATACAACAGCAGCTTTGGCATTGAACTTTGCGCCATATGTAAAGTAAGGCTGACATTTATTCTGGGATGAAGGAGGACCATTGGGGTGTAATAAAGAATGATCTAAATACAACTATGACTTACATCCTCCACAATCTCACTGAAGTCCACTGTATTTAACATTTTATAATTCAGTACTACTTTTAGCCCAGAGTAGACACATGTACCTACTTTTTTAGCACTATTTTGAGACACTCAAAAAGTCTCACACTTTTTCTCCCAGAAGGTTTGGGTTACAATCATTCCACATTTAGTTGGCAGCCAGTCATGAGTGGCTCAGTATTAGGGCTGGTCTTTATCAATGATCTGAAGGAGGGGAGCGAGTGCACCCTCAGTAAGTTTGAAGACTACACTAAGTTAGGTTGGAGTGTTGATGTGCTTGAGGGTAGGAAGGTGATATAGAGGGATCTGGATGGGATGGATTGATGGGCTGAGACCAGTGGTATGAAGTTCAACAAGGCCAAGTGCCGGGTCGTGCACTTGGATCACAACAACCCCATGCAACGTTACAAACTTGGGGAAGAGTAGCTGGAGAGCTTCTCAGCAGAAAAATACCTGGGGGTATTGGTCAACAGCCAGCTGAATATGAGACACCAGCATGCCCAGGTGGCCAAGAAGGCCAACAGCATCTTGGCCTGTATCAGGAACAGCGTGGTGAGTAGGACTAGGGGAGTGATTGTCCCCCTGTACGTGGCACTGGTGAGGCCCCACCTTGAGTACTGTGTCCAGTTTTGGGCACCTCACTACAAGAAAGGCATTGAGCTGCTGGAGCATGTCCAGAGAAGGGCAACCAAGTTGGTGAGGGGTCTAGAGAACAAGTGGAGCTGCGATTGTTTAGCCTGGAGAAAAGGAGGCTGAGGGGAGACCTTATCGCTCTCTAAAACTACGTGAAAGGAGGTTGTAGAGAGGCAGGGGTCAGTCTCTTCTCCCAAGTCACAGGAGATAAGACATGAGAAAATGGCCTCAGGTTGCACCAGGGGAGGTTTAGATTAGATATTAGGAAAGATTTTTACACTGAAAGGGTTATTAAGCATCGTAACAGGCTTCCCAGGGAAGTGGTGGAATCATCATCCCTGGAGGTATTTAAAAGATGTGTAGACGTGGTGCTTAGTGAAATGGTTTAGTGGTGGTTTTGTCAGGGTAGGTTGATGGTTGGACTTGATGATCTGAAAGGTCCCTTCTAACCTCAACAATTCTATGATTCTATGCACCAGGTCTTATACTAATGGCTTTGAATGGAAGGCCACAGAATCAGTAAAATGTGCCAAACTCGTCTGGGAGAGGCACCTCCACTCACTAAAACAAACAAACAAAAAAAAACCAGACAAAAAAACCCAAAACCAAAAACCCCGTTGTTAATGTTTTCTGTTTTGTGTATATACATTACCTATACACATAATCACATATGAATTAAGGACAAATAGGTAATTCAATTTATATACCAATACAGTAATAATAAGAAAAATTTCCATGAAAATAAAGCATTTACAGAGAACTCTTACAGAAGAATAACATTAATATCCCTAAACTACTTAAAAGAGAGACTGGAATTATCAAGATGCAAACATATATTGAGATTAACAGACTTAGATCTGTACTACAGAATTTTCACACTGCAACATTTCAAAGTGAACATGCTACCACACCTGACTTTAAAGCAAAAATCAAAGGAAAAATTAAGAGGGCTCTTCAGAAACTGTGACCCAAACCTGGACCATATATAAAAGCAGCTCCTGATACTGATGGATACATAAATAACAAAGCAGCAAGAACATATATAACACTGTTCTTTAATATTGTTTTTGTGGGTGAAAGAAAGAGATCCTTAGGAAAAAAAGGATAATCTATAAAATCTATTTCAATAGAGTATACTGCACTCATAGATCAGCAAATGGAAAACAGAATATATATTTTTGTACAGTTTGTACAGTCATATAATATTGCTACAAGGTAATATCTTCTCCAGAACATACATAATTGGTATCCAACCAACTTTTACTGAAGTCAACAGAAAGGTTATTGTATTTTGAACAGGTACTACATTTTTTCGCATTAAAAGATGCAACTTCAGCAGGTGCTGATACCAGCTTTAAATTAAAAATTTTCTTTTTTTGTCAGTATTTTCATAAAGTTTGTTTCCCTGTTATATGAGCTCATGACTAACTGATGAGAAAATATATTACAACTTGGACTGCAAAAGCATTCCACTTACTTAGGACTGCTTATGCAAGTACTTCCTGAAACAAGCTGAATTTCCTTAAACTTCACATTTTCTTATATTTTTCATTGCCATTATCAGGATTAAAGACGAACAACTCAATTTTATTCACAATCAATTTGAGATTTAATCAGTTAATGAAAATTACTGTCAGCCAAAAGAAAACAAATACAACTAAAATACAAACATCAAGTATCCAGGTTAGAATTTCTGGATTGTGTGAAATCTCTGCGAGTCACACAGGCAATGACTGTAACACCTGTTTTTAAGGTCGGAGCACTCAGAACACCTTGTCACTGTAAGTGGCTGTTTCATGCTCAAATCATGGCCCTCAAAAATAAACTTACACTAAGCACTTGCACTTAGAAGAAAAGTCCTGCTGTTTGAATGAGGTGATGGAGCAAGCACTGAGCTTTTCAGCAAGTACAGCACAGAGCGAGTCATTCTAGTCACCAGCTTACCTGGTTCAAGAAGATAAGGAGCTGTGGCAATAGCTACTATGTTCTGTATATGCTTCGTATTGAAAAGCTAGTATAGGCTGAGTATGTCAATGAGGATTAGAGGACACTTATTCTGTAAATCTGCACGGTTCAGATAACCTTTGGCTATTGTGAAAGCACCACTTACATCTGTTTAAATGCACCTCACAATCCTAAATATTTGAGACTGTTGTTTACGTAACTTCAGGGTAACAGACTGATATAAAGTTGTAATTAGCAGAAACCCTACCAGCACAGCCACCAGAAGGCTAATTTGGATTTAGAGAGAACTCCTCAAAATATCCACATTCTTGTAAACAGAAAAAACCCACAAACAACCCCACCAAACACAGGTGTGGAAATTGTTCTCTCTCTGAGGTCTGGGAGTAAAATCAGGAAATACAATAAAGGAAGTTCAGCAATTGAACCTGTTTGAACCTGCTCTTGAATGCAGTCATTAAACACAAATGCTGATACAGCCGAGGTTTTCTGAACTTCAACTGGCATGAAAAATGTGTACTTATTCTTGACAACTGCTTAACTGAAATTTGTGTTTTTCCTAGGATACAAGAATAGAAATGTTGTGTGCATTGCTATGAGTAAAATAAATGAATGACAGTATTTAATCTTTCTACTTAGTCACGTTCTGAATCATTTTTAAGAATCCACAATAACTGCACTTCATTGCAGCTTCTTTTATGATACTTTTTTTATTGCTGGTGTAAAGAGAATAGCACACAAAATCAACTGAACAACACAGTAAATGGCCTTGAATACACTGACATTATAAGAATTTAGGTGAGGTTAGTAAGAATTTTCTTATGAAGAAGTAGTGAAAACAGAAATGAATTAATCTAAACCCCTCAAATGATCCCAGATACCTGAGGATACAGCTTCACAATTTGACCATAAAGGCAAGATGCAGACACTGGCAAGGGCAATGAGAACTAGTAAAAGAGCATTTTTGAGTTCTGGGTGCAACTCAAAACACCGAGGAAAAAATCCCATAAAATACAACTGGTCTATTTCTGAAACACCACAGGCTGAGTTTCAAATATTATCAGAAGTCACTAGAAAAACGGAAAAAAAAGTATTCTCTGGTTGCCTAGACAAAACAAAATTTACAAACCCCAAGCTTCTTTCCCAGCAGTGATAAATAAAAGCACGGCTAAAGAATACTGAAATGGTCTCTCACAGTATTTGGAAGAAGCTAGGTGTCACTATCAAGCAGCTGGTAGGTACAGATCTAGATAGAGGTGTTACAAATATCTACATAAGAAAATATATCAGTGCTTAAGAAGAGCATGGGCTATGGATTTGAGCTTATTTCCTCAGCATCCATTGTGCTACTGGTTATCAAATGATCTTTCATCAGGTTTTGTAGCCTTTGTGAATAAGTGCATCTTCCTTTTGTGATCAAGCTATGTCTACTGATATTCTGGACTACTTATGTTATCTCGATTCCTCTGGTTATAATAAATAAATGTACTAGACATGGAAGGATGCAGTGATGCTATCATTTCATGTTGGTCTAATTTATGGCAGATTCCTTTTATTTCCAGCTTTAATATTGATACCAAAGCAAGAATTCTTGTTAGATAAACAAAACTTTTACACTTCAACTGAGTTTACAACTAGTTATTAAAGCAGGGTCTCTGGCTCAGTGTGTATCACACTTAAGAATCTTTAGAAGAAAACATGAAAAATGAAGAAATTGTACCTAGTGAGTATTTTCTACATTACAAACAAATGGGGAAAATTGCAACAAGCTGTGAGTAAAAAAAGCTGCATCTCTAATGCTCCATCTAAAACTTAGGTTTAATCATAAACAGACCATGAAAAGAGAATAAGCAAGCCAGAAGAGCAAAATACATAACTCTGAATTTTTAGTGGTTTGATGTTCTTTTGGAAAGCATACCATTTCAGATTGCTACAAATTCAGAATAGCTCCTTAAAGCTAGGAGACATTCTGCTGCATGAGATATTTCAAGTATATTAAATATGGTTTTCTAAAATAGCTTCTCCAAGAATAAGAGCTCAACGAATATATGTAATAAATACAGAAGTCATTAACTCTTTAGAAATTCTAAAACCCTTCAATGTACAAACCCTTATAATCCAGAAAGCTCTATAACTATCAATTGAGAATGCTTTGCTCTGTACATCTTATAGTAGGCTTCCCATTTCTACCTAGTTCACTAGGTGCATTTATTCATAAGTACTTCCTTGCATAATTCTTGATATTCTAAAGAATTTACACAGGATACTTATGTCTCCCATGGAACGTAAGCTAAATTACTTACCTTTCTTCCTGCTAAAAGCACGATTCATGTTGAAAAATCTGGCCAGTCAACGTTTCCTGGTTTGGATTTTTTCCCCACTTAAACCTGCAGAATAATACACATAAGAAAACAGAAAAGTTGATTATTATATTTGAAATTACCTCATTATCTTCTTATTAAAGATAACACAAATTATTTTAAGGATTCTGAAATAATTCTGAGAAATAAAAAGGAGTTGTGCTTTGCTGAGGAAGAAACTGCAGAATTGAGAAGATTATGTTTCAATGCCCAGTGGTATGTAATACAGATAGATATTTTGAAGCTGTCTGTGGAGGTCTTCTCACTGAGATTTCACAGACACAGAGCAGATGGTATTATATATATACATGAAGACAAATACTACCCACAAATAGGTTGGAAAGAAAGCTTTAAAATGAACGTTGACTACAGAACTCCATAAAAACATTCACTTCACATTTGCACTGCTCTGTTTTGTGTCATTTAGGCTGTCAGATTGTTTCAAGCTATGCTTTCATCTTCACCTGGGCTTGTCACCGAAAAATAAAAATCACAATATAGAGAATCCCCCTAACCCAGGGATTCAGGACTGAAGAAATTGTCTTCTATCAGAGCAACTACCTTCTTGCTCTAATGACATCAGACTGTAAAGTAAATTCTGTATTTTCTTCATTTAAAAATACTACTATTTCAGAAGGGAAGACATAATGAAATAAGCAAAGATAACAGGACATACCCTCCATCTAATTATTTTGATATAAAAATCAAGAAACAACGCATTTGGCACACCGTACAGTAGTTCTTAACAGCAAAACTGCAGAAGCCTTACATACATCCTTCACCATTCCTGCTGGCTGCCTTCATGCATTTCAACTTTTCAAGCAACTGACCAGCATGTTTAGCTTAAAGGTTTACTTTCACAGGGAACATAGGGAGCCTATTACATACGCTTAGGATATACACATAATGGCAGAACTTAGTTCAGGATGTTCACCTTCTTCATGAACTATTACAATCAGTGAAGAAAGCAGTTTTGAGTAAAAAAAAGAGTATGCTTTCCCCTCTTCGATACTTTTGGCAGTTGTCCTGCCCAGCACTAGACCAATCACTTCAGTTCCTCTCCACCACGGGATCATAACATGTCCTTTTTCAGAACCCTTTTTTTTTTTTTTAAATTGTGTATTTCTGTCCTCATCCAAGAAACTACTAAGTAACATATTTGAGATGGCTTACTGAGAAGATCTCCTAAATAGACCCTCTGCACGCACATCATGAGGCTGTTGGCTGGCTACACTTCAGAGATCACCATTCAAGTATTTTGTTTAAAACACAGCTAGCAGTAACTAAGTATGTGGTTTTTCCTCACGGACAAGGATACATTACCATTAAAGTAATCTACACTAAAACCAGCTAAAACTTATTGCTACTTACCTAAAAATGGACAGTATTTTGCCAAAAGTGTGTTCATAATTTCAATTCCAACATCAGTAGAAGAAAACACACAAATGGCTTAGGCAACAACTAGTATGAAAACACTCAATCAGCATACTTCCATTTATCACAGAAAACGTTAAACAGGGAAAGAAACACAATTAGCTACATGCAACTGCTCTTAAAATTCCCTCAAACTCCAATATGAACAACTTCATCAACCTCACAGATGCAGAAAAAGCAGATGGTTATATGCCCCATACAATTTTGCTATTTAAATAAAGCAACCCAAATACCACAAGGCTAACTTCAAATTCATCAGTTGGGTTTGGACAAGAGGGTGGTATCAGACTGTTGTTAGCAGCACTGTTAAACTTTTGATAAGGAGAAAAGGAAAGTTATGGTTAGATGTATCTGTGATACCTTTGCTCACAACATTCCAACAAACAAACAAAACTATTAGGAGCAAAGAAGCTGTCCTCTGATCACATATGCTAAACAGGTTTTCTGGTAGAATATGATTTTGTTTCTGACAATGCTCGACACACAAAGCTGCTGGAAGAAATTGAGCTGCAAACCAGTCTGTTAAGAGCTTGTAATGAAGTCTAAAGGGAGGCAAGTCTGAAAATCCCATTATGGTAGAGGAGGGGGCTGTGAAGAAGAGGGGAGTCCTTCCTATGAAACCACGTGTTTAGAAAGGGTAAAGCAGTTGCAACAATCAGAGGCATCAGGGAACAGGACCGAAGACCAAGCCATTTCATTACTCATCACTTAGGAAGACACACCTATGTAAAGAATGTTTCTCCACCTTACTCCTAGGAGTTCTCTTCAGCTTTGTCCAGAAACCAAATGCTACTAGGAAATACAAAATGGTTAACTGACAAAATATGAAGAGTTCTGACGTGTATATAAACTAGGGAAATTTTGGGTTATATCAGGTTACTTCTTTTGGGGCAGAGTGAAAAGAGAGAGAAAGAAAAGAAAGAGAAAAGGCTTAGAAAGTTATTTTATTAAACTAACAATAATAAAAATATAAATAAGAGCCAAACATTCTGGGCAGGGGGAGACACAACATTCTCAGTCTGAACATGGGCCAGTGGCATGGAAAGTTGAATATTTAAGCTGCTGTATCAAACTTCAAACAGTAACGGGGCAAAGCAAACACCTTCATCTCCTCTCTCTTTGTCTTCGCTGTCATTAACCCCTTCCTTCATGGCGAGGTGCTTCTCACAGTGAGGAGAAAACTGCAAAATGGCAAAGGGGTGCAATGAAACTAATGGATTTGGTGACTGCAGTGTTTGCAGGCATTTGGACTGGTGAGTGCAAGGGTGGTAAGACTTGAAGCTGAAGCCATCCCCTCTGTAATTGCTTTCTAACACTAACGATAATATTGGTTGCTGTCTTCTCTGCTTTATGCAGCAAAGGAAGCCAAACAAAGGAAGCAGAGTGGCAGCTTTCCAGCTTCCAGCACAAGCAACCGCAGTCCTCCCTGGCTGCTGAAACAACACCGAAGCTTCCACCCAGACATCTTTAAATGCCTGCGGGTTCCTTCAGAAATATTGTGTTTTGATGTTTTCTAAATTTAGAGCTGCCTCAGACAAGTCAAGAGAGAGGGTACTTAGGAAGGGGATGAAACAAATCACCAGCATAACTCGTCACATTTGTCTCTTACTGCCTCTTAAAAACTGAGTATTCCTCAGGATTTATTTGAGGTTCCCCCCCCATGCCCCCTCACACACACCCCCCAGCCAGTCCC
The DNA here is from genome assembly GCA_013399435.1 of Arenaria interpres. Taxonomy (NCBI): domain Eukaryota; kingdom Metazoa; phylum Chordata; class Aves; order Charadriiformes; family Scolopacidae; genus Arenaria; species Arenaria interpres. Next base: position 3,814 of record VXAK01006360.1, on the reverse strand, counting down.
TTGGAATGGCCCAGGCTATCACAATTACCTGGGCTGAGCAATTTTATTTTTTTTTTTCCTTTTTTTTCTCCTGTGTACCTCTTTCATTCCACAAATAACTCTTCCAACAAAACCTCCCTAAAACCTCCAACTTGCACCCATCCATTCAGTTTTACAAAAAGCAATAAAATTTTAAAAAAATATAAAAAAAATGTCCAATCTGTTCTTTCTCTCTCAAATGCACACACAGAGTTTCCATACAAAGCCAAATTTAGTTTCAGAATACCTGAGGATTCAGACTTTTTCCCCTCTCAGACCCCAGCCTTTCAAGCATACCGGATAACATTTCTTAAAGAATGAAGCACAAAATTTCTTAAACCTTGTTTTCAAAAAGGCTGCAGCACACAGGAATGTGTGATTCATTGACTTGCAATGAAACTTCGGTGTATAAAGTTACTTCTGAAGGTAAGATGAGAAAGTTTGGAATACGGTAACAGCTTTCAAACTCTTTTTCTGAGTTAGACCATAACACCAAAACAACATTGTCCTGATATGACGTGTGACATAATGAAGGAAAAAAATGATGATAATAAAAAAGTACATTAAGTGATACACAAAAACAAATGTCATCATATCATGATGTATTCCCCTTCTTTTTGTATGGCAATTAACTGAAATGCAAACTTGCCACAACTCTTTCTCCTCTGAAACAGTAAAATGATAAGAAAAAGGTGTTGAAACGTCAATAAACCAAATTCAGTGTAGACCCAAACCTGCACTCACATACAGCCTTCCTTAATATTTGGGAAGTAAGCAGTTCCATTCATGTTATGAAAATACGTGTGTCCTTTATGTTTATAAGTGAAAATAGCATAGTCTATAGAATATAAACCACAACAGCATTTAAATAGAATTCAGTGCTATAAGAACTTGCAGGAAAAATACCCCTTCAAGCTCCTCAAAAACAGCACAACTCTATGGGCCTCCCCAAAACTGAACAGCATCTGTCAGCTGAAGTCCTCAGCCTACACTTGGGCTTCATAATTGCACAGAAACACAAATAAAATATAAAAGAGAACATTCAGTCACTAGAAAGCTTTACTTTTAAAGTTTTATTAATCTCTGCATTTTCAAAAGCATTCATTATCTAGAGTCAAGTGGCAGGCATTCTTTCTGGCTGGAGGCAAATCTGCAGAAGTCAGATGAATTCTTGTAATTTTTCACATATGCAGAGGAAGGGGTATGGAACTGGTTAAGAACTGGTCTTTTATGTAATACTCTCCCCACTACCAAACTATACCTTGCTCTTGAGACAATCATATTCTCAATTTGGCAGAGCTACAGCAACAACTCTGGTGGACTGTCAGCCCTAAAGCCTGCAGTGAGGGAGGCATAAGAGTGACCAGATGCATCACCAGGGCTCACCAAGTGCTAGTGAAGAGAAGGCGGAATGGACTGGCAATGGCCAAAACAGCTGGAAAACACAGCCCTTGAACATAGCTCACCTTCCAACATGCTCACTCTCCTTCTGTGAAAAGGATAGGCAGGAACACCCTAATCTAAAGTTTAAAAACACTCCTCCGGTCTGACAAGATGACAGCCCCCATTCTCCCCAAGCTCCTGAAACCAGCTGGAAGGTACAGAAGAATCACACAAGCACTATTTTTTCTCCCCTCTCAACCAGTATAAGCCCAGTACCACTGTGACAAATTTTTTTCCCCCCACAGCAATAAGTCTTTCAGACCACAGGTAAAGCACTTCTCATACAGTAAACCTGCCCAAGCTAGAGGAGTATTCACAGAAACTCTGAAGACAAGCAGGCAGTAATGTTTTGCTATAAATATCAAACAGAGACCACGAATCAGAAAATCTGCATGAAACTCATGCATTTTATACTAGTTTCCAAAAAGTTCTGGTAAGTGGCTTTTTACTGTCCCATTTCCTAAAAATAACCGGCTCCTTTCAATAGGAAAAAAAGGAAATACAGATGAGTAACAGGTGACAAGGGGATAGTCACTGAGACATCTGACAGCAAAATCAACGCCTTAGGCGAGGTTACCACTGAATTTTGTTTTCCAGGAAGAAGAAATAACAACATCAAGAAATATAACAAGAATAAATTTTACTACTAGAGTGAAGAAAATGCGTTTAAAACTGCTGCAAGCACCAATAAATCCTCAGGCAAGTTCCTTATGGCACAATCTTCATTAAAAACAGAAATACAAAACTCACTTGTTTCACAAAAACAGTTCTCTAGATCTGGCTTTTAAAGCATTAGAAAAGGTATTTAATTTTTAAAATATTACATTTTTCAGCATATTTAATTGTAAACAATTCCTTTGTATTTTGCTTATGAATGATTATGCTGATATGTATTAGCAGATTACATTACTCACAAAACAAATTATATTTTATACTGTACAAACAAAATTAGTAATTTTATAAATATTAATATTCCCTTCTTCCCAAGCTTGTTATATTTTGCATGAAAAATAAATACTCTTATTTTGTTCATTATTATGAAGAAGAGGAGCTTCCTTTTTCCTCAATTCCACAAGCACCAGCTTGTGAAGGATTTGTGTCAGCCTAATTTTTTCTCTGCTGTACAAGAACTTACAAATGTCAGATGCTCAGAGCCAGTAGAAAGGCTTTATACATGTTCTCTCTCAATGAACTCAGGCACTTTCATCTGCATCCATAAGATAGACAGATGCCAAACATCTTGCTCACTTGCAGACAAGAGGGTCTGTATGTGACATCCCATTGGCGATTTGATCATCTATATGGAATCTGAACAAGATTTTTGCCTGGCCCACCACGTTTTTTTTTACCCAGTTCTGGTAGAAGGGATCTTGGACTCTTGATTTGACTCACACCATTAAGAATTCTCCAGAACTTCAGACACAGTCCTTGTTTGAATGGACATATACCTTTAAAAGGAAAGATATGTCCTGAAACTGAATATATCTACTTCTACATTGACAACATCATTTCTCTTCTGGAAGAGCTGATAGCTTATGTAGATTGTGTATGGAGCAATTTATTTAATTACTGGCAATTCAAATCCTCCATTTCATTTTCTTTGCAGGGGGGGAGAAAAAAAAAAAAAAAAGAAGTATTTTAAATCTTTGATTTTCCAAACAATAGCAAATTCTTGTAAACCTTCTGAAATTTTTAAGGTTGTATTTATTGTACTCACTGCAGTTTCCCAATCACATTGTTAAAAGTGATACTGACAGAAAAGGCAGAGATGGAAAGACTCATTAGGTATTCTAAAGGTCATCTCCAAATAAAGCACAACAATTTTAAAAATAACTTTGTTTAGTTCTATTTACAATGAAAAGCTCACCATATTTAGCAGATCCATTCTAGAGGTACAACAGTTTAACAAAAGGCACCATTTTACTACTCTACTAAAGTATATTTGGCCAAACTTGAAAAGTACATTAGATGTACCACTGTGCACACGTGCTCAACAGGTCCCACAAGACCACTCTATATGCTTCCCTCAATGTGCATTAAATGTAACTGACGTTGAAAAGCTGATTACTGATGTTCAAAAGACAATTAAGAGGAAGTGAAAAACCCAGATGTCTGTTTAGACAGAGGCAACCAGAAAGTTTCAGGGAACAACTAACAAGAGAAGAATGAGGAGGAATGTGCCTGCATCTCCACCCACCCCACCCACCCCTGTATTATCTTTGCTCCTGTACAGACTTCATAGTACACACTGGATGTTTTCTCTGCTCCAGGCCTCTCTCCAGGAGTTCAACAGACTTGCTCCTGTTGAATTTATTATAAAAACAAAATGAAAGAAATTATCCCTTTTTTCCCC
>VXAK01006359.1:52771-86400 GCA_013399435.1 Arenaria interpres | reverse complement strand
TATTAATAAAGAAAGAAAAATAGAGAAGTGATATATGGCCAGTGATAAACTGAAAGATAGTGAAATTAGATACTGAAGTCAAATTTGCCACCCTGGAAAACAATCAAAGACAGTTCATTATTTTATTCAATAGAAAGCTTTGTGTTACTTCATGTCATCAAGGTATAGGAAAAATATTGTGTAGAGGAAAACTTTCCATGTGAGAAATTAAATTGAGAGATGGGTGGATTTGCACAGTTATGCAGAACAAGTTTTAAAATGAAGGAATGAGTATTGCTTCTCTGTGCACAAAAATGGAAGATTATGACTATGCCCACATGAACAGTTTAACTGGATTTCCATTGCTCAGCAAAGTCTCAGTTCATCTTTTATGCACATGAAAAACTTTCTAGAATACATTCCAGACCAAAATCTTGTCAGACTAGCCAGCTTGATTTATGTAACTAGTAAGAGATTAAGTGTTGGCCAAGGATACATTGGCTAAACAATCACGTGCAGTAGAATGATTGCTGTTGGGAGACAAAATTATGGAAAGAAAACTTTCATCTTAAAATGGATATAAAACTTTTTTTAATTTTATTTTTAAAACTTTACCTGCAGAATTTTCCAACGGTCAGCAAGTCTTTACAATATTTCTGTACTTCTTGCTATCTTTGTAGAGAACGGCAAGTTTCTACTCTCAGTTACTTATCTAAAACTGATCCTAAATAATGCAGGGGACAGCATTAAAAAGAGAACTTGAATCCAAGAAAAACTGTTCACAAATTAAATCTGATACCTAACTGGAAAAGTATCGCAAAATTTCTGATAGAACAGAATCTGTGAGAAGCTGAGAGTGGTAGAAATAATAGGGGTTGAAAGCTCTGTCAGAAGAGACAGGAAGAGGGAAATATGGTCTCTGTAGAGATTTTGGGTAATACATCAAAAATGCAATAGATGAATAAATTAATTTCCCTTACAAAACTGGTAGGAATAGAAGAAAAGTTGCAGGTTAAAAAAAGTCTTAAGAATTCCTGGAGTAGTTATTTAGACTGTATTAAGTTAATAGAATCAAAGAGCTTTGAAAAACTCATTTACAGTTTCACTTGGAGACACCAGTGGGTAATGGCAATTACAGAACTTAATATACTTTTAACACCTGTAGCAGCTGAAGCCAAAGGCCGTGTTGTGTACTGTATCCAAGAGCATCCATAAGTGAATGACTTGGAAAAAGGAAGAGCAGGATAAGGTTATAATGCGATACTTCTGCCTGATGTTAATTTCAACCTCCAGCTATTTTCACTTCAGAAAGCTCCTGACTCTATGTGCTTCTCTACACTTGTAACCCACAACAAATTTCTCTTCCATAAACCTTTTTAGTCTCCCAATCAACCTATATGAACTTCTAGGATCCACATCAGTTTTGGCAGGGCCTTTTGCATCTGCTCTTGTTGGGCTGAAACACATTTATACTATTTATACTGGCTTAGTTGGACACATCCTGTTTCCTGCACTAGAAAAGAGAGTGAACAATTTCAGTCCATCTTACTTTATGTCACCTGTAGTTTTATTTTCCCCTATCATGCCTCCTTTCAGTTTTTTCTTTTCCACAAGGAAAAGCAACAAGTGACTTTATAGTTAAATGTGCAGAAATCATACACAGATACTTTCTAATGAGATAAAAAAATATACTTAGAAAGTGCTAAATTTTTCTAGTAGGTGGGCAAACTTAAAGTACAATTAATTGCATGGTGTCATTACCAATTTAGCACACACCAAGGTAAATGCAAAGACAGGAGACATGTTCATAAAGATTTAGCCAGATCAGTATACTTACGTTGATTTTATTGGTAGTATGTAGAGTTTTATGTGATAATTTCTGTTCCTTTTTACCATGTAGAATTGACCAAGTGACGAAAAGTGCTTTCTCTTTATCTCTCTATTCCTTTGTGTGTTACATAGTTTAACTAGTGCCACAGAAACGTGTTAAGTATAGAGGCAGTTGATAGTTGAGCTCATCCACTTTCTCATCAGATAAACTGGAATATTTTGGGTTTCATTTTTCTTCTGTTCCAAACCATTGGTAATAGGTTTATTGTTATCAGAATTTTCCTTATCTTCTGCTTTTTTCCCCTTCACTGCAGAACTACCAATCTTTTTTTTTTTTTTTTTTCCTATTTTACACAGTCTGAACTCCTTCCTCTTATACATTTTCACCCTTGTCTGTATGAGGCCTGATTTAGTGATACGCTATTTAACACCATCATTATCATTGCACAGAATGACTTTGAAGAAAAGTTAAACCTCATGTTATAGCAGTACGGGAGGCAATTCACAATGCCTGCCATTTGACACTACAAACTCAGATTCAGAACAGATTCTAAGAGGTGAATTTGACACTGAAAAACCTCTACTAGCTAAAAAAATTCTCTCTTATCATTGTTGAAGTCCTTTGCCTAACCGAGGAAAAACTGTGGCCTGAGTATATTCAAAGACCTGGGAATTTGTGTTTTCAAGACTAAATTCTAAATGTAACCAGTTCCCTATTTCTTCTACATGTCCTTTCTTGGCTAGTGATTGGGGGTTTAAGTAAACATTTAATTCTGTCACTTTATTATTTGAAAAACTTGAAATATCATTCTTTTTTCTTATATTTTTCCGCTTCTCATAACAACTAATGAAGGGATTGTTTCATCCCTCACTGACAAAATGCTCCACCCTCTAGCTGACTTTAGAGCTCCCTGCTCTCCAAATCTTAGTCCTTGGGAGGCTTCTAGGCACCTTTAATATTGCTACTCTCTCATTTTTAAAAGGCAGCATTCTGAGGAAGAATAGTCTTAATTTATCCCTCTGACCTGACACTTTCTGTCTGTCTTCTCACCCCAGCTCCCCATGCTAAATAGCCTTACTCGTTTCCATCTGGAGACAAATATTTCTAGCCAGGAGTCACATCAAAGCTTCTTCTTCCCTTTTCTTTTTCTTCCTTCCTACAAGAAACATAAAGAACTGCAATGAAAAATAAATGCATGAGTAAATAAACACTCAAAGGACCCAACAACGAATCACCCTGAACGAAAGTAGTGCAGAGAAGAAAATTGAAAAGAACCATCACCCTTATCAGCAGTCAGAGACAGGCACTGATCAGGGAAATGCTAACCCCTTTGAGGTATTCAACCCAGTATATGGCAAGGATTTCTGGATAAACGTTGTTAGTTTGCTTCTGTGATTGTTGCTTATAATGACTGTGTTTGATAGATGACCGGTTTGTTGACCCACCTTTATTATATAACTTCTGCCTTTATTATATAACCTGCTACATTTTAACACCAGCAACTCTCTTGAGAAATTTTAAAGAGACATATTAACAGGGTGAGTGGATTGTTTTTTTCCCACAGCTATAATGGAAACAGGAAGCCAGAATCTGAAAGACTTTCTATTTGTGTGGCATAGAGATGAGTGGTCCAAAACTCTTACATTGATGAAGAATGAGGTTGCCTGTTTTGTTGCTGACAGGATGATCTGAGATTGCACTTGAATGCTTTAACAATGCCTATATTTTGGGGTTTTCTCTAACCTGAAATAAACCAGGCAGGAAGACATAGTGTAGGAAGTGTCTCACATATAACTTTGAGCCAGAACAAGGAGAATTGTGATGGGTTAGTCCCAGCTGGCAACCAAGCTTCCACTCATCCACTCTCTGACTTCCCCTCCTTGGTGGGACAGGGAAAGAAGAGAAGAAAAAGCAACAAGAAACCTTTTGGATCATCAAGATGGAGATGGAACGATCCCTTACCAATACCATTGTGGGCAAAAAAGACCTGATTTGGGATAAATTGATTTATTACCAATCAAAATAAATATGTAGTTACTGATTTAGATATTGGAAAGAAAAAAACAATAAACCAAAAATTTACACACTTAAGGAAAACATCTTTAAACATCTTTCCTTGCCATCTTTGTCATTGCCATAGGTTATGCTCAGTCCCTTCAGCAAGGGAACACACCATGCGAGGTTGTTGGGCAGGAGGGGGAGAGTCAGTACATAGTGGTTTCCCTCTGCCATTCCTTCTCACTTTTTTCCTCTGCTCCCATGTGGGCTCTCCGCAGACTGCAGTCCCTTCAGGGATGTACCTGTTCTTCCATGGAGCACCTGCTCCTTTGACCTTGGTGTTCCCTTTGTTGTTTCTTACTCATTTGTTCCCTCCTTTTTCTTCCCAGCATTATCTGACCTTTCTTAAATATTTTCCCACAGGCACCATACACATGACGGATGAGTTCAGCTTTGGCCAGTAGTGGATCTGTTCCAGAACTGGCTGGAACTGGCTGTGTCTGGTACAGGGCAATCCCTGACCTCTTTCCACAGACGCCACCACTACAGCCCCCAAACTACCAAAACCTTGTCATCTCGATCCAGTCAAGGGAACAATGGGAACAAGGGAACAAGGGAAGCAATGTCTCCTTACGTAATAAGGAGATTATGTTATGTAATAAGAAGATGGTCTTCGTGGAAGAGAGATTAGTAAAAAAGCATACCCTAGGAGCATACTTGTCCTAGTTTGCCCTTATTATTAGCAGCAGCAACTCCAGTCCTCCCACTTCTCCATTCCTCCATATCTCAGAATTGACCTGCATTTTCAAAAGTAAATGGAACTTGTTTGTTCTTAGTTCTAGTAAGTAGTATGCTGGTGATGTTTTAAATAATCTGATCTTTTAGAATGCAGAAAAAGTGTTTAGTAAATTCTAATCAGGCCTCTTAAAGCTGGCCACCCAAAAGCAGACGACAATTTAAAGCTTTGCTTTGTTTTCTTAATATCAGTGCTCCCTAATCTGGGTAAACAAATCCTATTACTGCATGACTTCAGATGCAGTTTCAAAACTCCATCCTTGGTTCTTTGTACGAATGCAGCAGAGGAATGCACCTGAGTTTGGGTTGGGCTAGCTTTCAATTCAATTATTTTTTTTAAAAAAAGTAAGTATGTCTTATAGTTTCTGAATACTTAGAATTCCAGCCTGGTACTTCAGTGATAAAAGTCAACAGGATGTGGCTGATACAGGAACCAGCTATTTTTAGGTAAAACTCCTGAAGTAGGATTTAATTCTAAGTCTCCTCTGCATTTTTATTTCTGAAGCTGCTTGCCAGGGTTGAATGATACATGATTAATAATTGAGCACATCATATTTATACATTCCTTTGCAATTAATGCATGAGAAGAAAACAGATAATGAAGGGGGTGGCAGAGGAAAAGGATTAGCAGCTTGGGATACTAAAAGACAAAAATATGCTTCCGTGGTAGTTCCTGCAAGAAAGATATGACCTGATAGTGATGATAGTTTATCTGGCAATCTAGATGTGTTTAATCTTCATGTGTTAATCTTAAACTGTTTTATCTATTTTCTACATTCCTTCATTTTCATACGTGGCCTGTTGTCTCTTGCTTAAATGAATCGGTAGCAAGATTGTTTTAGCTTCATTAGGATTAAGGCTTGATTGCTTATTTCTACTAAAATATGTGCTGCATAGTGAGGATAGAAATCAGTTTAAAAGTCAATACAAGGTATGTTTCTCCTAGCTGTGTAGCTAGCAGTGGGGCTCAATGTCTTTGGCTGAGTTGACACCTCTGTTTTTCAATAGTTTGCTTTTACTTCCAACCAGAGCAGTTAATACTATCAATCAACTTCATTACAACATTTTATGAATTTAAAAATCGAAAGTCTCAGTTATACTGCCTTAAAGTGCTAATGCTAATGCTCTGCTTGCGATATATTGAAGTAACCACCACATCTACCCTTCTCCCCACTAATAAGTGCTGGCAGTAAATTGTTTTTAACTATTTTAAGATCATAAACCAACAAAGTCTTCCTTTTGGAGCTTGAACAGTACTGCAGAGAAGGCTATGAACAAATTTTTGTTTTTCACAATTATCTTCAAACAACTCTTGGGGGGAATAGGAGTTATAGCGTAAAAAACTTGAAAATATTGAAACAAGACCTAATTGTTAAGGAAGTTTAAAAGGGCACACTATAGCTTTGCAGTCTGAGCCATGATCATGGTCATATCCATATTCCCAGTCAGAAAAATCTCTGAAATCTCTGCATTGCTCATTTCTGCACCACGTAATGGGCTCCACTTAGTTCAGTACTTAGTGTTCAGCAGTAGCCATATCTATACATTTCTCAGAGATAGGAAAAAGAAATCTCAGGGAATAATTTGCCTAAAGGTTATTTTATTCCTTAACACTCATAGATGTTTGTTACCTTCAGTCCTGAAACATCAAGTTTTATATTCACCCACATAAGCATTGTAACCAAACAAGAGTTTTAAAAAAACTTTTCTACTGGATTTGTAGATTTTATTATTATCTTTGCAAGTGTCCAGTTTCACTTGAAATTTTGCTATCTTAAGTACTCATATAGCTACTTCTTAGGATAAAATGGCTTCAGCCGTCACAGCTCCATTTTGAGGTAGGGCTCTATCTCGTTGCCACATTCTGGTATTGGTGCTGTCAGTGATAATGAGTCCAAACTTGCGTGTAGTTGTCCTCAGCAGCATGCAGCAGAAACATGTAATTTTATTATTTTCAGAGTTTATTATATATTTTGTTTCATATATGTCATATTTTCTGCTTGTTTACCCATTAACCATTACAATGGTGTTTTCATTGATGCTGTCACACTGAGCATCACTCTTTCTCTGGAATGACTACAGTTAGTAGAGAAACAAACCATTCCAGTGGTAGGTTCATATGTGTTAAGAGCTTGCCTATGTAATGAAGCTTTGAAACTTATACCCATGCAATATTAGTGTTACTAGAAGAGCCCTTTATAGTAGATGGAACCTGGACAAAGAAAATGAGTTGCTAGCTTATTTATCCTGCCTCTCCAGTGTTGTGGTCTTCCATTGGCATAGCTTCACCTACACTAGGTGCTTTGTGTGCTGGTTCATCAGCAGATCTCGTGCCAGCTTCCTAGATGACATTTCTTTGAAATCTCCCCAGATGGTTTGGTTGTTTTGTGGGTTTGTTTGATCACCAGAGATAACTGTGACTGCTTTAAAGCCTTTCTGCCACCCCACCTGCTTGCTACCACCCTACAGCTAGGAAGTCAGAGCCCTCAAAGCTGACCTGGTGAAATAGATTGTGGAAGTGCTTCTTATCCACTTCAGCAATGTTATATGGCTTTGTAGCTTAGTTTACTGAAACTGGATACAGAATGCAATACAGAAATCCATGATAAAATGAGGACAAATAGGATAGTTTAGAATTTCACAAGGAGAATGTTTCAATTAGACCCTTCATTGTGGCATATGTGATGTCATGTGGCATGATTTCTTTCTTTTCCTAAGGAAAGGTTTAGCTTAATTTTATTTGTCCGGTGAAAATACTTGAAGGCCCACATACTTCTATATAACTGCCTGTGGTTTTTTTTATGTGGTACATATTTCTGAGGACTACCAAAAGCCTATTCTGATGAAGAAGGAAAAGTGGCTAATGAAAAAAACCCACTGCATGTATATATTTCTGTGGTAGACATTGATATTACTGCTGGCAACTGCTGATCAGTAGGAGAAGTGTGAAGAAAACATAAATCATCCATCTGCTTTATCCATCTGCTGAAAAAATATCTGTGTTACGATTAGCAGGTCTGTCTCTGTAATTCTGGGTGTGTTCTGTGTACGTCTTCATAACAAATGTCTTAGATAACCTACATTGTTTAACTTTATAGTTAACCATACTAAATAACATTTAATTTACCAAATTGCAAGCAGCTCTAAGGTTGCAATTTTTTGAAATAAATGTAATAGAGCCTAAATTCCCGGATGTCTCCTTAAAGTTCATTATGAGAAATCAGTGTTCTTTAATGCGTCCATTAAAAGAGTTAATTTTTGTGTTGGATATACTTTAGAATTTATGTTTTATGTTGTTTTGAGGGAGGATTTTGGCAAAATGTTCTGCTTTTTCTTCTCTTCATTTGTTTATATTCTATTTAAATGTTGGCATACCTTTCAAAAGTGAAAGTAATAAAGTAGGGCTGTAAACTTCAGGTGAAACAGTGTTCTCAAAGTCAATCTGTGAAGGTTATTGCTGACAAGGGCAGTTTTCTTGAACTTCCATGTAAGTAGTGTCAATCACAAACACACAAAGTGAGGGAGATAACTGAGGAATTTTGTTCAACATTCTTTATTTTTCAGTATTCTATATTTTATTTGTCCTATAGGTTAGGAGCCTTAGAAAGGAAACAACTTTTCCAGCTAGATAAATCCTATTGAGAGGCAAGAGCAGGCTATATCTAGCATCTCCTTCTGTGATGTGTGGTGAGATGTCCAGTACATACTAGGCATTCAGAATTTCTAGAATCCAGACAATGCCAGATGTTTTGCCGGTCTGCACAGTGCCGCTGTGTAAATTCAGTAGGTCCTGTGCTTTGCACAGGATCATCAGCATTATTGCATACATTATTTCTGCTGCTGCACGTAAGTCTGTTCAGAATTTATGCCCTTGCTGGTGCCAAGAAGTATACTGTAAAGGTTAAAGACAAAGATCAGATCACCATCACCAGAATCACTCCAACAGCTTTTTCCTGGCCACCTCCCTTCCCTAGCATTTTGCGTACCCAATTAGAATGAACTCCAGGCTAGGAGGCTTTTGTCTGTTTTTTGTTAATGCAATTAGCTCTTCACACATACACAGTTTTAGAATGATACTGTGTCACTTTTTAAACCTTTTCTGTTTTTCTTGAGTGCTAAGAAATATTTAGAAAAACCCCAAACCAACCAACAATCTATAATACTTATGAAATTATGTAAACATTGCCTTATTTCTTAAAAGAGTGGGTTACAATAAAACTTTAAAAGAAAATCCCACCAAAAGCCTTTTTTGGATCAAAGTGTTTGTCATATTTTGAAACTTTTGAGACATTACTAGGTTGTGATATTCTTCTAGACTTGTTTATTTTTTTAAATAGTTGCATTCTTCGGAACATTTATAACTCTATGGAAAAATATTTTGAGTTGCAAGTATTTATCATTTCAAAACTCAAACCAATTTGTCACTGGTAGTTACAAGAAAAATTACTGTATTTGTGAAACTTACAGAAGAGTCTTATCCTTAGCTGCAGGGTGACGGTTAACTGAGAACAATTTTAGAGCCGGGAAGTCAAGCTGAAACACAAAACACTCTCTATTGCTCCTTCCCCATAAAACTATAAGCAGAGATATTTTGAGTTGATAGGACACTGTAAACATTTAGATTGTTGTTAAATGAAAAAAAAAATTTTCCCTCAGCTTCTTTCATAACGAAACCAACATTATTTTGTCCTCTGTCACCTTGTAAGAAGTGAGGAGTAAGAAATATAGTATTGTCTTTTTTAGATTGAAAAGTTGGCAAGAAAAGAATACCATAAAAAGAAAACGAAATAAGATTGCAATTACACTTGACTCTCAAGAAAGCACACTTCTCTTTCTTTGAAATTAACTCTACCAATTGATTGTGTATTATTATTACAGACAAATTTAACTTTCTTCTTTGCTCTTTACTTCTTTTACTGTTTAGATGAAGAGCTCTAGGAAACCTATGTATAATCTTTGAACTATGTGAATGTATATGCAAACTTTATGACTGTGAAATCAAATAATATTTTGAAAGTTCAGAACAAAACACTGAAGCCATTTGTGGTGACTTGCATTAAGCAATTTACTTTGTGCTTAGCATTGTTTAGCTAAGCTAATCATGGAAGATTAACCTTTAAAAATTTATATTGCAAAGTATGATGATCCCATTCTTGGTTCTTAATGTTTTTAGCTCTGTAAACAACATTTGACATTTACCAATAATAATGCCATGGACAAATGTTCCCCCATCCTGCAAATAACAAAGGTTTAGATTGTTTTCTCTTCCTTTTTATTTATTTTTTGAGGAAGGAGTTGAATATTGGCAGTGGTGCAGTGTTGGGTTCTTTTGTTTGGTTTTTTATTATTTTTTTTTAATGGTGAGATCATTAGAAGTTTAATGTTTAACACCATAAAATATTAGGCAAGCATTGAGATTTCTGCAGTGGCTACTGTTTCCTCATTTTATTTGAATGAAGCTAAAATACTTTTAAGAATGAATGTGAGAAAAACTGGTTCTGGAGTATGTTCTGGTCCTAACTAACAGAGGCACTGAACTTCATACATAGGTATGAACCTCCAAGCAGTCCTATTGTCCACATAAACATATGATGCCCCATATGTTTATACTTAGTTCTGGTCTTTGCTTTTGGGTAGTGCTGTAATATAAATATTCAATATTGAGAATGAAAAAGAAATAACAATAATTCATCATAGATTTAGTGTTTACTGTTCAAATTTTCTAGTACCTTTCTTAACAGGAGTTTTGAGGAACAAAGAGTCAATTTTAAATTGGTCTGCTAAGCTTTTTTTAAATGCATGGTCTGAGCGCCCCTTCTCCATAAATTTCTTTGAAGAATCTACAAAAGGCAATTAAGAAAGGAAAGTTCAAACATGTTAGGCAGCAACTTACATTCATGAAGTTAGAGATTAAAGGAATATTGGTAAACATTGAAAAGGAGAAGAATTTGCGGGACAGACTCTNACTTAGTTCTGGTCTTTGCTTTTGGGTAGTGCTGTAATATAAATATTCAATATTGAGAATGAATATAGATCTTTTTTTCATGTAATACAAAAGCTGTCATTTATATTTCATGGAGTTGGAATACGTTTCTTTCAGCTTCACAGGACATAACATCTCAAAGTGTGTGAGCAGTATTTAGATAGCATATACCTTAAAATACAAAAGTGATTCATCCTCACCTGTGTTTACTCTTCTATTAAAACCAAAAACTGTTGGAACAATCTGAAGAAAAATGCATATTCAGTAAGGCTTTGTGGCCACTAACTGAGAATCATGAGTCATGCAAACGACCATCTCAAAACTAGACTATTTTTGCAGAAATGTAAGCAACATTGAATTTTGAGAGATTTTAGTCACTGCTAGATGTAAGTTCCCCCTTCAGGTACTTAACACAATGGAGCTTTTAAGGATATAATTATACAAGTTATTTCTCTGTTAGTGCTAAATCCAAACTGGGCCAGAGCAGAAAATGGCAGTAGTTCCATTCCTATACCAAATATTATTCATAACTAAATTTTTAGGAAAAAGTGGGGCTAATGCAGCTTAACTTCTGTTTTGAGAATTTCTTGGAGCTTCAGGCAGATTCCTGATTTAAAGAATGGCTGTTAAGATGCAGCAT
Source organism: Arenaria interpres (assembly GCA_013399435.1). Lineage (NCBI taxonomy): Eukaryota > Metazoa > Chordata > Aves > Charadriiformes > Scolopacidae > Arenaria > Arenaria interpres. The sequence continues at coordinate 75,174 of VXAK01006359.1, read as the reverse complement.
AGAATTTAGAAATGTAATACTTGCTCCTGCTAGGAGATGTTGCTGATACATCCACGCAGCTTGGCAGAAAATGTAAAGCTAGGCTCTAGACCTACAACCAGAAGGGCTGAACCAGCCTCATCTGAAGAAAGGTTTGTTTTCTTGGGGAGGGGGGAAGGAGGACACCTGCAGTATACCATTAGTATCTCATGCAAGATTTAAAGGCTTTTCAAAGTCCTGCAGATTTCTTTTGTCCATTTTTTGCTGACAATGTTGAAGAACAATAGCAGATCACAATACGGCACTTTCCTTGGTAATGTTTTCTGAGTTGTTGTGTCACACCAGTCTGAGTGGTCTAGAATTCTGCCTTAAATTTCAGCTGGTTCTTTAATCTTACTTCCTAGTACATGGTGATTTATATCTAAGCAGCTAACAGCATAAAGCAAAACACAGTATTGGTTTAACATAGTAACCAGAGGCTAACTTTAACAATGTGAGGCTAAACTGCTTCTGAAAAATGCCATATGTCACTGCAGGTTGTCTATAGGACTATGTGCATACACAGAATATACATACAAGATATATGTATACAGTAAACATATGAAACGTGTGATATGTGCATTTGGTTCCACTTAAGACCAATGGAAACTGGTTTCCAAACTCAGTGTGGGAGATTCTCACAGTATCCACTCATAGATATATATTTCTTGGAGAAAATGTAGCCTTTCCTCCAGAGCTCTGAAAGTTTTGTTCCATAGTTGTGTTCAGAAAATGAGACTTTGAAAAGCTCTAGCTCTTTTTTCTTCTACTTCCTTTTTGATCCACAATACTGCTTTTGATTCAGAACACTTCTTAACAGGGACTGTTTCTATTTCCTTTGTCAGCAGGCTGATAAACTTATTCCTATGGAGCAAAACCTTTTCAATACACAATATTCTTAGGGGGTCATTAATTTTATGTTGAAATAAAAGAACTTTTTCCCTTTTTCTCCTGATATTTATTCCTGATTTGTCTGTATTAGGCCAAACTTCTACTGTCTTTATTACTGCTAAGAATTTTCTAAATACAAAGAAAGAATGACTATTCCCAGTCAAGCTTATAGTACAGTATGTATGGTTCAGGGAAAAAAGAATTGCACAAATATGCTATCCTCTTCGAAAGTGTTTGATTCTATTCTAGTATTTTTTCTTTCTCCTTTGAAATTAATGGGGGAAGACTTCAGACTTACGAGCATTTTAAAATAAAATGTTAGGCTTATAGGCTTTGGACTGGTGAGATATTAAGCATATTGTTTTACTTCCTTCTATATTACTTGCAAAATGAGGAGAAATCACACAGCTGACCACACTGCAGCTACTTAATGCTGCTGTAAATAGAACATAATAAGCATGTGGTATATGTGATTGTCTGTCTTGTTAAATGAAAGGGTGTGGATTGTTCAGCATCAGTGGAAGGAGGGGAACAAGAAAAAAACCTTCCTGATTGCAGCTGCAAATGGTAGCAATTTTTCCTTCCTGTATTAATTAATGTAATTCATGTAATGCATATTACTTCATTCAACAGCAAAATTCTCACGTTCAGTTCACAGACATAAAGTATTTTAATTAAGAATATCAATGAGTAAAGACAATCCACTTCCAGAAAAAGCAAAATAAGACACTTCTTTGGCCATGTAGAAGTAGCTGTGATGCAAATATAGTTTACCAGTGTAATAAATTCACTTTCCTAAAACTCTTTACCAAAAGAATAACCTTTAAGATGTGTTCTATTTCTCTGTTTTCCTCTTCTAACCTTCCTTTACATGCAGTATTTGACTGCAAACCTGCATTTTACAGTCTCTAGTGATTGAATCACTTCATCCTCTATAAACATCACAAATTTAAAGAGCTTTCAGCAACTGAACTCCAACACAACATACACAAAACTAAAATAATTCATTGTCTAGAGACCATAACAAATTTTAATGTGCATTTACAGAGTAAACAGATAGCTAAAAGGGGTCAAACCAGTGGAAGTGAAGGTATGTATTACAAAATCCACACAGTACTGAATTACAAACTAAAGCGTGTTTTGTCAAAAAAGGAAATAAAGATGTTGATTGGTGGCACGACATATAGATAATATTAAAAACTGGCTTGCATGAGGACCAAAGTATGTCTACTCTGAAGTTATATCACACAGACTGTAAGCAATTTACAGAATTTAAGTTAGTTTTGCATATACAGGAGTTGCAAAATTAGAGAAAACACACTGAAATATAGAACGCACACAAAAAAAAGATGTATATATATAAACCTCCACGCAATCATCAGGGGTTGGCCTAAGTCAGTAATTGCCACCATTGAACAAGAAACAAACAAAAAAGACAGGAAAAAAAACCACATGGGAAAAAGAAAAATGAAAAAAACAAACCAACCCAAAGAACTCTACAGAAAAAAATCCTCATTTGTCTTGCAGAAACAACATCCTCTAGTCTGCTTAGGTGCTTTGTAGAATTCCTTTTCTCCTCCCTATTTCTCATGCAAAAAAATAAAAAAAAGGAAAAAAGTTTTTGGATGAAGTTTGTGAGGTGTTTTATTGGGGTCGATGTTAAATCAATATGTTTTGACTTATTATTTTGCCTCAGTTTGCTTCCAGGCTGGAACGGTTCTTTCAGCGTAGGAAACCAAATGTCATCCGTGGTTAATTCTGTAATACTGATGACTCGCAGGCCAACCCCTGAGAAGTCAAGGATGAGGCTTCTCCTTGCCGAAAGAAAAGGAAACTAGGTCTTGCTGTTACGAAACGTTTGATTACATCACAACAGTTCTCTTCAAATAAAAGATCAGTGATACGCCAAAGAAAATAAGATATATCAAGAAAACATGTGGTATCCTCTTCTTTTTATAATATTTATTTATTTTATTTATTTAGTATTTTTGTTTGTACTTCCTGAAGAAGGTGCTCCATGTGTAGAGATTTAGAGTACATTGGGTGCAGAGTGGTGGTTGGAGGTTAGGGTCAACTTTGCTGTCCGCTCCGTGGATTTTACAGGCGATTTGCTCTTTGCTTTAAGAAGAGAAAGTGATATTGGAAAAAGTCAGCACTTTTAGATTAAAGCAAAGCACCCTTCACAAAGCCACAAACAAGAAGCAGGACAGAAAGTCCATGGCTTGTAGCTATCCTCGCACCTGCGGAAGAAGTTATAAGATATTCGCTCATCTTGCAGATTTCCAATGCTCCTTATAAGGCTGTTTTAAACACATACATTTATATATTTAATTAGCTCGCCAGGTTGGCTCTGGTGCCCATGAATGTCTTGGCATGCACTGCAAATAACAACACATACAAAGTATTTCAGTCCCAGGGAGGTTTTGGTTTTGCTTTGCTTTTGTTTCTTTCTGTCTTTTTAAGCAACCATATACCAACAGGAACAAACCCAACCACCTTGCACCTCATAGTTTCTTTACAAAATCATTTCCGGCATCACATCATTGACTTCTAACAAAAAAGTAATCTAGTGGCTAAAGAGTGTTTTCTAGTAAAACAGAGGAGATAGTGGCAAATGGCTGTGCTATTTACAAGAGGGGAACAGAATGCTAAAAGGGCTGGAGTATTTATTTTCGAGAAATTATATTTTCCCAGATTTTTTTTTCTTTTGAGAAAAACCATGAAAACAATGGTACATATTATTTCTAAAAACATGACTATATATTTTAAGTACATTATCAAAATAAAAACATTCAAAGCTACACTAATTAAACTGAAATGTTCACACACCAAGGACACAAGCTTTTAGATGACTTACACACCAATTCTCAGTGCTTGATAACTCCCTAAATCATAAAAAATTACATTCAGAATTTGAAACATATTACTTGAAGTGAAAACCATAAATTTAATTTTGTTACACTATAAATAACAGTTCCAATTAAAGCAGGTTAATGCACGATTAATAGATTTTATAGCTGTGTTGTATACTTGAGAAGGATGGGTGCTATTGATGGTTACAGGCATCAATTCTATAACAAAGTAATAATGGTGTTATAAGCATTCCATAACAATGCTGGGCTTTTAATAACTAGTTATTTTTAAAAAATATGTTAATCATGTATAAGCTATTTTTGTAAATATTTTAATATTAAACTGAATGCTGGATTCCATTGCAGCCCCAAAAAGCAGATTTATCTTCTCATCAAGAATACACACAATGAAAGCAAAAAGAACTCAAGACAAATGCTCATTTTTTAAAGTTTTCAGATGTTTATCAGTAAAACATTTCTCTGTATCTGCTAGCTATGTGTATAGGTATAGCAAAAAGTATTTCTGTTCCTGTCTTTAGTAAATTTTTCCCTTCAAAAATGGGAATTAAACTAAATCCTTGATATCTGAACACTGCGTTCTTTTGTAAATACATGGTGTGAGACGTTGCATACGTAGTAGTTGCCATAAAAGACTCTTAGTCCTCTGTCATGTACATAAGAGCTTCTAAGTAACAGTGATATTTCAATTATGTGTGAACTGAATATCTACATGAATATCAACTTTTAAATGGAAACATGTCTCAAAGACATTACCAAGATTTTCAAAGAAGTCCAAGGGAACTCTGAGCTCGGTTCCTACTGAACATAGATAGGAATGGGAAGCTTATTTTTCTCTTGCCCATCTGATAATGCTGTTCTACGTGTTTTACACTGGAGTGCTTTGCTGAGCCTCTCAACATACTTGTTCTGTAAAAGGAGCAAGCAAACACACAAGGAAATTTGCTGTATCTTCTTCCTGTGCGTTGTTCTCATACAGGAAGTATTTACAAGCTGGTACCCAAGGGTCAAGTTCAATTTCTGGTTTTGGTTTTATTGTAACATGGCTTTGTTCTCTCTTTTATATAAGGTATAAAATTTGTCATTTGTCAGATTTTTATAAAGGCTTTTCTTTCCCTAACTAGATTAGCAGAACTTAGTTAGAAACTTTGTTAGTGTTAGATCATTTCATGATGTATTGAATTATTTTCCCTCGTTTTATTCTATTTAAATATTTTTCTGATTGAACTAGAGAAATACTGTTCAAGACAATTCTAAAGAGATCTTTGGAGATACATTTCCTCTGCACAAGATATATACAATGAAAATAAGGATAAATACTCAGAAGAGTCTCATGGATATTTTTAAAAGAGGGGGGTTTTTTAACAATTAATGGCATTATAATTTGAGAATTTGAAAGCTGTACTGTATGAAAGAGAAACAGTATGATACGAAATAGGTCTGACCAACTATTTCACAGTAAGAAAGGCAGCACTATAATATTTGCAGGCAAAGCATTCTTTGATTTTTGTTTTGCTTTTTTTTTCAACGTGACACCTGTAGACCCCCAAATTAGGGGTCATATATTGCATACATACAATAAGCTTTTATTTACAATGTTCAGTCTCTGCATAAATCATGACCTCCCTACAATTTATGTCATATGCATTTAGCTTGTAGTAAGTACAAGCTAAAGCAATACTGAACACATGAGAAAAATTTAGGGGAAATATAGCTAAAACAATTTCAGCTTCTAGGAAAAGTAAGAGGCTGCTGGGACTGTCGGAAATCACTGTCATAAACAGTGTCCTCTGCATGGTTTCGGGAGCTGATTAGTATATCCTAATGTCATATCAGGTCTGTATTTAACGGCTTAAATTTTCCAAAATGCTGTCTAACCCAAATGATACAGTTTCAGTAATATATCACCCCCAATAAAATTGACTTGCAATATACAGTGACATATATGCCATTAGGTGTACTCTTATCTTTTCAGTGATTCTTCAAGAAATACAATTGGAGTTTAAATATACTTAGGTTTCTTTTTTTTCTGGACTTATGTAAAAAACCTGTATTTTCTCTTTCATGAACCCAAGTATTTCTTTAGATTCAGAAAGGGTGAAAGCTGTAAATGTAGAATAAAACCAGCAAAACCAAAGAAGGCAGCCTTTCCAGATTTTTTTCATTTTTCTGTTCTGTCATATTTGCTTATATTTGACTATTTTGGTTTCCATTTTGATAAAGGACAAGTGACCAGAATAGTTAGAAATTTCCATTTTGACTGTAAATTTAAAAGTCATAGGGTGTTTAAATCAGATATTTAGTTTCACTATTTTTAGACTTGTCAGAGGCGATGTACAGATCAGAATCCAATACAAAGGACTAAAAAATACAGAGTATCAAAAGACTCAAAAATACAGAGTATCAAAATTCAGAGTTTTCATGCAGATGTGTTTTTGATGTACAGTTCTGAGCAGGACTTAGCATCATTGGAACTGTAAGCACAATAATATAACTAAAATCCTGTCAATCTGACTGCGGGCTTGCTAAATCGATTACTCATTTCCTTGCCATTTCTAACATTATTTTGTAATTAACATAAGGAGAGCTAGAAGCATTTTATTGCAAGTCAAGAACACTGCGCAAAGCTGGACTACAATTATGTTACCCTCAAAGACTGTAACCTGGAAGAAGAACGGTAGTATGTACACATATATTATTTCTACATTATTAGTTAAACTCTACTTGATGCGTGGGTCAGAGATTCTCACATTTTTACGTATCAGCTACTGGAAACCAGTTAAATTCTTCCTGTGAGTTGTAAATGCCCATGTGTTGTTTTATTTTCCTGCCACTGACAGACATCCAAAAGAGCAAATGTCCATGAAATTCTTAGCTGCCTTCTGTAAACAAATGTTGTATTACCAAAGGCATGTGATCATGATGTACGTTTCTGTGAAACAGCATGAAAGAGTAGTTCATGCCATTAAACTCTTTGAAACTGATTTATTCAAATATGTGGTCTACTTAAATGCTAAGAAAACAGAGAAAAAACAATAGGGATAAGTAGTTGAGATTTTATTTTATTATTTAATAATAGAATAATCTCTGCCGCATAAACTGAACTATATTTCAAGGTTCATAGTGTATGGACCAAATAGCTAAACATCAATTTTGTTCTGTCACTGAGATTAATTTTAGAGCATCTAAGTATAAAATAAAACCAGCGGAAGTTATAGTTTGTTAGTAAACCCTAACAGATCAAAAACTACTTACTTATTGCATTCCTGAATGACTATAATCCCTTGCTTTCACTAAGACATTGATCAGACAAAATTTGTGTAAAAAATACATGGGATTTTGAGACCCAAGCAGAAAAAAGCAAATGTTGGGTTTTTTTAACTTTGCCCATTTATTTTTCACAACTGGACAAAACACTGATTTGTAAACTCAGCAGCTGCCTGAAGTCTTACAGTTTTAGCATCCCCTATTTGTAAGAGTACCTTACATGGTTAACCACCTTGGGTCTCAAGCAGTCTGAATCTGCAAGAGTTGTAGTTTAGCAAGTTCGGCATTCCTTGTGCTTGCTAAGGTTTGGGAGGTCTCTGGGACGAATTAGCCTCCTACACTCTGAGCCTCAATACCCACCAGAGCCTCTGAAAACTGGATTCATACAGTTATGCTTACGATGATTAGTGTGCCATCATATAAAAAGCAGAACAAATCTGTGAATTCAACAGCACTGCTTTAATATTTTACTAAACATATAAGTTTAATGAGGATATCATTGACTTTCTTTTAATTAGTAAGCCACTGATCACAAGGGAAGACTAATGTCTGAGTAGAGTCTTGCTTCTGTGCTGACCAGTACAGGAGAAACACAGCCAGTCACACAAAAGTCCATCCTAGATTCTCTGTTTGCATTACCTAAACTATCTCTGCATATATATCTGGGGGATATATATTTAGCTTCTGCTGAATATGAGTTAATTATGTTGTTCTACTGGTTTCTGAAATCATGTATGTGTTAAAACCTAGGAAGTTTCATTTTTCAGGAATTTGGGCTGCTATTTTCCAACTTGCCTGGTTTGCTGTTTTGCAGCACTCAGCTTTGCTTTGTCCTGTTAGATTTGAAATAGCGTTCTTGCCAGTCTCAGTTGAAACCACATGAAATCATAATTTTTCACTATTTCCGTGTAAAGTACGTAAAAGTTCATGAAATACCAGCCTTAATTTTACTAGGGATATTAATGAACCATAAGATTTATTGCAAGACGTTTGCAGTTTTACATTCACAAAGACAGGTGAAACGAATTATGACTGATTTTATTTGAAGTTTTATTTTAATATGTCTCACACAGGTTTTAAATAAATAGATTCTTCCTCTCTGGACTACCAATTACTATAATATTTATTCCTCTGAATTGCAGAAATCACAGTTACCTATAGCTCTCCTATACTGCTGGAATATATACCCACACTCAGGAAGAAAATTTCCCTGCCACAGTCCTAAGGTCCCCTCTTCCTTCCTCAGGGGAATTAATTCTCATGCGTATTTTAAGGTTCAGTCACCTGTGTTAGATTCTGGGGAACTGAATGACAAAAGACAAGCAGTAAGTATCATATTCAAGCCTCTTAATGCAGATACTTTTGCCTATGCTTTCACTCCATCGGCTGCACAGTAGTCAGCCTGAAACAGTGTGAATTGCTCATCATTGTCTTGGGCAAACACACCACACTCAGCAAACAAGTTCATCTTACACGCCAGAAGAAAAAGTTCTGAATTTCTGAATTTGTTTTGCATTTTTGGGAGAGAACTACTCTTTCCGAATTGATGAAAATTTAGAATAGGAAATTTAGAAAACGAAATTTGGAATGTTCAACTTCCATGAAGTCTACTTAGACTGTGTGTCCAGTGTGTAGCTCTGTTCATCTGCTATGTGTTTCTTTTCTGCCAGTGACGCCCAGAAGAGCAGGTGAGGAAGAAGGATGGGATCCTAGATGGATGGTTATTCCCTAGCTTTCACTAGGGAAGGAGTCCAGGTGAACAGAAGTGTTCAGTCCCGTCACAGGGCAAAAGAAAGTAACAATTTCCAACCCTGAGTACAGGAGAGAATCCTGCTAGAGTTCTGAGCCACAATAACTCCTGGAGCTCTTTCTGGGCTAAGGAAGGTCACAGCCTTTTAACTCTTTTTGTGCTCTCCTATGTCCTTTATCCTGTAATTCACAACCTCCATTCTCGCCAATGCATATCCTTCTGTTTTGATATGTAGTTTGTTTAAATTGTGTTAACAAGTAGTTTAGAACTAAATATTTTACGTATTAGCATGATCAGGAAATCCTGATACAGTTTTGCATTGATTTCATTGAGTATCATTCATTTCTGTAGCAGTGATTGTAAATTTTGTTAAATGCTTGTGCTACTTATAAACTTACTTAGGCTGTTTGGGTCTGAAATTGAGTCTAGCTATATGGACAGACTATCCCATCAAAAATTCAACATCTGAAATTTTAATTTCCCTAGCATTTTCATGTGATACTCTCATAAACAATGTGAAAGTAGTAAAGTAGCAGTAAGTTAGATACTCGTTTGGTGAAATGAAGTGCAGATTGTCTCTGCAGGTGATATGCTGCGTAGAGCATGTCAGAGTCAAAATGATTTTTGAACCTAAGGCACATAGATTTCAGCTTTATATATACCTAGAAGCATATTCTTCCTTCTAGCAGCTTACAGCTCGTTTAGTGCTCAGCTACCTCAGATTTCATGTGTTCAGGCAAGGATATAGTGAGTTCTTGATGTCTCTGAATTGTTTAGTGGCTGTACAACTATAACTTCTTCCATCAGTATATATTTATATTGTGAATGCCTTTTTGTCTTGATACTGAAACTTCCCTACTGACCTTCTTTTCTTAGGAGAATGACATTCTGCCTACCTGGGGCTCTCATTCACAAATGTTCAGGCATCAGCCATTTGCAGCAGATATCCTAATTCTCTTCCTCCCTTTAGTTGGTGTTTGAGCCTGCAAAGTTTTAAAGTTTTTTTTGTTTGTGGATTTCTTTACATTGAATATCTCTTCATGTGTATAAGTAATACATTGATTTCAGCTGTTTCTATTTCAGTGAGAGAGTACTTTTTGGGAAAAGGCTTGCTAAAAGAAGTATTTGAAAATAATCTGTAAAACACCAATTTAAATAAAACTAGTGTTAGAAGCAGTCCAATATCCACTGCCCATTTCAACAGTTAAAAAGTGAGGGGGACAAGCTCAAGTATATGCAGGCCCTAAATTAGTTAATTAGCATTGTTTGAGAACCACTGGCAGCATGCTTTTTGACTACTCTTATCAGCACTAGGCACCTTTCTCTCTCATTCTATCCCTGAAAACCACGGATATAAAATATCTTAGATTTTTTAAAATGAGTGACAGAAAAAAATATATAAACCAGTATATTTTTATTTATCTGTAGGTGACAGCTGATTCCAAAGCAAATGCAGTTTTTTTTGTGACTGTGCTGTGGTAACCCATCCTCATTCCTTTACCTGCATACAGTTATGCCCCATCCTGAATGAAGGTGGGAACTTAGGCTGTTAACAAAAATTCTTCTTGAATTGACTCTTTTGTTAGTAACCAGCTTCTGCTGTTGTAACTAAACATGACCTCAGCACAAATTACTCAGCATTTTTGTAATGTGTATAAATGTGCGTATATTTGATATATACCACATTGTAATTAAAGTGTTAACAAAGCCATTTCTGAAAGATACCATAAAGTTGCAACAAGAGTGTTATTTGAAGAAAAGTAGAATTGAACTTGTCTTTTTCTCCTGTGCTTTTTGCATCCTGTTCATCCTTTCATCTATCAGAAAAAAAATTTAAGTGGGATGATACTTAATATTACTCTATCATCTTCAACAGCACTGTCATACCAAGAAAAATAAATACAAAGAGGGTTATTGTAACATAGACAGAAGGAAAATTATCATTCTTTGTAAATATTTCAGCATGAGATAGTCAACCCCTTTGCTTGCTTTTCACACCTGACACTGCTTAGGCTTATGTTTGACATACAGTCAACCTGATCTCCTTCTATTTGTATCATTTATATAAGAGCTTTTTTCATGGAACTCAGCTAAGCTCCCATTTATCTGTACCCATCCCACTGGATGAGTCTGTTTCCTTCTGCCTGATTCCTAGATGGTAAGTGTTTTGAGGCAGGGACCATTCTTTTGATCCTTTGTTTGCCTGGTGGATACTGCAGTTGTTATAGAGAGTAGAACAATGCCTCTGACTAACAGAACATACCTCAGTCTAAGGGCTATGATTCACGAGCTCTTAATGGTTTTAGCTACAGCAGTTTAAAATGATAGTGCCTCCATCTCCCTACCTCCCCCTCTTATGGAAATTAAACCCTCAAAGGTAGGAGTGATACAAACAAACCCCATGCCATCTCTTAATTTATGTCAATTTAACAACCCATCGTTTTAGTTTATCAGCTGTCATAGAGGCTTAATTTAACGCTCAACACTGTGAACTGGGAGAGATGCCGAGCAGACACCTCTTTCCTTCTTCTGTCCAGGACAATAACTTCTGACATGGGTCAGACAGAGACTTTGGGTGACAACGTTTTAAACTGTAAGAGCTAAATGAGACTTCACAAGTTAAAGCCTTCACCTGTGTTATTACTGTGATACAAATAAAAAAATACAACATTATCACCCTTACAACCACAGTGCACTAGTTCAAAAATGGTGGACTGTGAGAATGAAGCTTGAAGTATTTGTGCCAAATCCTGTATTAATTCTATCTCCTTTATATTCTATATTGTTGATTTTTTCTACTTTTATTTCAGATTTTTTTACCCTTCTCAGTACAGTTCTGAGATGCGGGATCAATTGTAATCATGAAACATCATTTATCATTATTCAAGGACTCTTCAGGTATAAGATGGTCACTGATCGGTACATATCGTATGCATGTGAATAAATCAATAGAATACAAAACAGGCATTTGGTCTGTTATTTTGGCAGAGTTTCAGACAGGCACAATGCTAGGTATCCATATTGTGAAAAAGTATTATTCTACTAAATGGCTTTGCACCGTCTGAATGCCTACTTCTCTGTGAGACCTGCTGCTAGTTCTTGGCTTCATAAATGATGCATTTTTGCTCATTTGCATATTTGACAAAGTATCTTTAACTCTTTTTTTTTTTTTTTTTCAGTTGCACAGAATAACTGGAGCTGGATACACCATCTTCTATGGTCATGTAGAAGTCTTTTTTATAACATTATAGCTCTATGGCTGTGATATGGTGGCCAAAAGTCTCAGTCACTGTCACAGGCAACAGTAGCAGCTGAGGGAATAACAGCAGTAGAAATAGGACTGGCAGCAGTAGCATCCAGATTTGCTATCTATATTTTTGTTGCTGTTGGTGAACACACAGATCGTATGTATGAAGCACTGGGAATGCTGGCTGTGGCAGTTAACTTTCACATTTTTATTCTTCTCAGCACATTAGGCAGCTTTGTTTCAAGACAATAGCATTTGTCAGTAGGTGGGAGAACAAACTTCAGTGAGGTGGATCAGACTGGAACACCCACACACAGACAGGATAGCAAGTTGCACTGCCAAAAAGTATGATGGCAACTTCCTTATGATAAGGTAAAATGAAGGGTTTAGGGCAAAGTCTTCTTTTCAGAAGACTTTAATCTCCATCCTCATGATTGAGCCAAATTTTTTGCTACTGTAAATGAATGCAGTTTTTTTGGCTTCAAAAGAGCTGTATCCATTCCAACTACCCGATAATTCTGCCCATTCATTTTAACTTTAAGTGATGCAAAGGATTTTCATAATGAAGTAGAGCACCATAGATGGGAAACTTCCTGCTTCTCATCTGAAACAAGCAAAAATGTCCTCTGCTTTGCTGTATATGTGTCAAGTAACAAATGGGTTGTGTTCTGAAGCAAGAAAATCCTATCAGTTAGTTCAAGAACAGGCCCTGTCACATATGTTGCCATCTCTGATGGCCCAGTGCAAGCTGCCTGATTGTGTAGCAATGAAAAGCAATTTGAGTGAGCTGACAAAGAACTCATAAACAGCTTTTTTTTTTTCTTTTTCCTTCCTGTCTTTCTTTTCTTCCTTTCTTTTATTCTCTTTCTTTACTAACTGTGTGGCCCATCTGCAATCTTCCAGCAGTTAATTAACAAAGAAAGATATATGAGGCATGTAGAACTGAATGACTGGGATTTTGCTGCTCAGGCAACTCCTGTGGGGTCCCTTACCAGACCTTTATAAATCAGTTTTGTTCTAAAGGTGAGGTGAGTCTGAAATATTAATTTTTAAGCAGCTAAAAGAAAGGAAGAGATGTAATTAAGTGCATATATAGCAATGGCAGATGGACAGTGAAATATAATGGTAAGGTTACTAAATGAACTGGAAAGATTTCAGTATACATGTGTGTAGATAAACAACAGTGTAAATGGAGAAAGGACAGAACAAATGTCTTAAACTTTGTGCATTTAGTTCCTGTTGTGTTTGTCCTCACTCTTTCTGGATTGACTTCACAGGAGACCAATACTTAGTGCAGCATCCAAATACAGTTTTCCATATTTTCATGCATATAACCTGTCCACTATCTGAAATAGCAACTGCTCAAGAGTAGTCCGAGCTATGTTTGAATAATAAAAATGGTAATCTGCAACAGAGTCCCCTTTCTGTAGTAGGCTGTTTTTAATCTGCCATTACTTGCTTTCTCGAATTCCTCCTTACCCCTGCTTGTGATTAGCTAAAGTAATTTAACTTTTCTTTCCAAAAACAATCATCTTTACAGGAATATGAATTACAGTGAAGGTATCATATGTCTAAAGGCAGAATCCATTATTATCTCTAGAGTTCTGAGAAGACCATGATTTTCTTCTATGATTCCATATTAGTGCTTAAGCAAGGGCATAATTAAGGATGAAAATAATATTTCTGAATTCAGAGAGGATATGTTTGCAACTAAGCATATCCAGTATTTAGTCTGGGATGGGCAGACCGAAAATAGTTTGTTTATTACTGGGTTCAGTTGCACCAAGCACTAGGAACAGGAGTTTAAATACTTGTATGTGTTTGATTCTATCAGTAAGTATGCACATATAAGAAGTTAAGATGTGGGTTTTTTGAAAGAAACATAAGGCAGAGGTGAGTTCATTCTGCACTGGAAATCCTGGCTTAAAAAACAGAGTTTAGCTGCTGCTAAGACCTTGCTTTGTCAATTATTTGGAGCAGATTAGCACTTCTCAGAAGATGCTTACAGTTTCAAGGTCAACCACTAACTGGCTAATAGGGCTACACCAATTAATATGGTTAGATTTTGTTCCATTGTTTCAGAGAAGCCTAAAAAGTGGAGTGACTTCATTTCAGGAAAAGAGAACCAAAGTGTAAGTAAAAGCAGAAATTGTAGTGTGTATAGGTTTGAAATGGGATAGTCCTTGCATCACCTTTTTGCAAGAATTCCTGAGAATAATGTTCAGAACAAGAAGAATAAGTTTCTCATTTGCTTTTGCCTTAATGTAGTCCTAAGGAAACAGAGACTTGACTTTTTGTTGTACAAAAATCACAGTAACTGTTGGTGCCTCTCAGCCTTAGGGGTACTCACAGTTTCTAAAACAGCAGCCTAAAAAGCCAAAGTCATCCTCTTAGTGAAGAAAGCAGTGATATTGGCTGTCACCTTGGTGGAGGCTAAAGAAGATTTTTTGTCCCTTCACTTTAAGAGGAGATGTATCATAAAAGAAAAAAAATCAAAAACAACACAGAAGTTGGTTTATATTCCATAGCATTCCAAATTGGTCATAAAATTTGTGCTTACAATAGGTTGATAATAAAAGAGTTCTAGAGTTTGTAGATAAAAATGGAGGCTGGAAGGAATGTCATTGGTTCATCAGTATCAACAGACTGAAGATATGTTCTCATTCTCTTCTTTTGCATTCTTTTGCCTCATAATCAGCTTCTCAGTGTGATTGATGATGCCAAGAATCCAGATCATTCTGCCTTTTTCCATTGTGCTCCGTTTTAAGTCACTCATTGAAACACTGCCACAATCACAGGAACAGTTTTGGCATGTAGTTATGTCAATAGTTGAATTTGTTACTTCAGGAAAGAACAAAATGCTGCTAGAAATGTGCAGAGGCTCTATGTAAGCAGTCAGACAATGGACCTAATGTCACTTCTTTATTTGTAACTATTTCCTCTTGAGTTCTCTGAGCCCAATCTTGAGTCTGAAAAGCAACTAATGGCTTTGAGTGCTTTAATACAGCATTGGCAGAACAGGAAGAGTTTGAGGGATATACAAATTCTCAGTGCATCAAATTCTGCAGCTCTTTATGTTGCTGTAAGTGTTGAGTGACTTGAATGCAGGTAGCAGAGTTTCTCTAGATTTATATCCATGAAAAGGTGAGATTTGGCAGATTATTTAGCTTCCTTTTACCTGAATTCATTGCAGCTCTTGGACCTCAGTTAATTGCAATATTGCTTAGAGTTACAAGACTTCGTAATAACTCTGTACTTTTAGCTTTGGG
This sequence comes from Arenaria interpres, assembly GCA_013399435.1. Taxonomy (NCBI): domain Eukaryota; kingdom Metazoa; phylum Chordata; class Aves; order Charadriiformes; family Scolopacidae; genus Arenaria; species Arenaria interpres. Next base: position 59,862 of record VXAK01006359.1, on the reverse strand, counting down.
CTGAGATACATTGTTATGAATTATGCAGAAAAAAAATGTCTGTCACTCCACCTACATATTTTCTGGATATATGCAGATTAGCCTGTCAAATTACTCAGATTCCTGTTAAAATGTGATGACTTACTTCATTTGCTGCAGCCCATGAATATGAAATGAAAGGGTCAAGCTGTTTTAGCTTTGACTTTTGCTTTCTTGACTTTTTTGACTTTGAGGAAGGTTTAGTGCTTCTCAGTATATTATCTGAAGACTGTCTGTGGGAGATGTTCTCTTTAGCTCTTTCTTCCTATATTGAATCTCCGTTACACTAAAAATAACAAATATCTTTTTTACACTCTCATAGCATTTGTCAGAGCAATCTCACAATTTTGTCCACACTGGCTATATAGCCCCCTCATAGTTAACACAGATATTTTTCTTATTTTTGACTAAAAGGGGAGAATGACAGAAGCATATACTCAGTTGGGAAATGCCGAAATTTTAAAATGGCAGAGACTATAATCTGCTTTTCTAGAACTACTCATTAAACATCTATTATTAAATAAATGGAATTCTGCAATGTGCTTCAGGACAGAATGAGTTAAGTGCGATCTACCTTTAAAAAATAAATTTTTGGGACAAAATATTTATATAATCAGAGTCAGTCCTTCCTTTATTTGTAGACAAGTTCTTCAGAAATAGGTGAATACAGATTTCCCAATAATGTTGCAGTGTCATATTTTCCTCTGCTGGAAATGTATTTTGCAGTAGTCTGTGAGCAGGGCAGTAAAATATATTGCTTGCCAATAACTATGCACCAGCTCTCTAATATTGGAGAGTATTTGACACAATTACCTATGGTTAATAGTACTTCTCTCTTGAAACAGTATTGCTAAAGTCAATGTATTACTCAACATGAACAAACACATCACAATCACCCATTATGTCTTTCAAATACAAACGTAGTTAATAGTGATAAATTTGTACTCAATCATGTTTCTGTGTTCTAGGATGGATGGATACATTGCTTACATGTAATGTAATCACACAGAAGTCTTGTGCATGCATATACAGTTAGTTTCTCATTTGACAGTATAAGGAGATCGTGTTAATTCAATATCACTAAAAGAAAGACTATTACTGTCTACAACACCCCCTTTGTGTTTTTTTGACTTCTTACAGCTGATGTCTGTCCTTCCTCAAGTGAAGCTGATCCTCAAAATCACATAGAGCTGAAGTCCTCCACTGCCTTGTGCAACTGTGGGTATTTCTATTGGTGTAGAGTGAGTGTAAAATGGAGTGAAAATCCAAATGACACCATAGCTGGAAGATCAGGCCCAGATTTTCTCAAGAAAAGGAAAGTAAATCTTGGTTCTCAAGAGGTAAACTGATGTTTAGGTAGTAATTACTGTGTAGCAAGTGGCCATTAAATTGAAATTAAACCTAATGTGGATTCCTGGTACAGTCTTTGTTTCCTCAGTAGATGAGTTTCACCTCTGATGAATACAGCATTAATCTGTGCTCCATCATAAAACAAATTAACTAATAAACTAAGTTATATTTAAATCTGTTTAATTTTTAAATTCTTTATGATTGGGATTGTCTACACTTGATCTGCAGTAATTTTTGCTAAAGGAAAAAAAAAAGATTAACATTTTCTATGGGTTTTTTTTGTTGGGTTTTTTTTATTTTTATTTTGGGTTTTTTTTTTGTTTGTTTGTTATAGGGACATGTAATAACCTACTAGCTACCAAATAATAAATGTCCAGTAATCAGGCAAGACGTTGCTTGGACTAAAGACATTAACAATATTATAGATTCAACTGTATATACAAAGAGATTTAGTGGATTAGCTGTTGTGTACACATTTTGGCCCCAATGCAGTGTAGTCTGTAGCTACACACTTCATAAACTTGTGACTGTTTTAATGAATATCACATAGATCTGAAGAGAAACCAGAGTTTTCATTATATGGGCAAGTCTGCTACTTTGAAATGTATGAAAATGGAAAATAATCAGTATATACAATTCTCTGAAAGTAAAGGCATGGTGGAATGATGATTTTAAATCAATTCAAATAGTTCTTTTCCTCTAATGGCTCAAACATTTTTTGGAAGAGCTACAAAGTGATAGAGGCTCCATTTCAGGCAAAGATAACTGAATTTAATGTTAAAATAAATCTTAAAAAATGTATACAGAGGTAAAATGGTGGTAGTATGTGCATAATCTTTTATTTATTTATTTATTTATTTATTATTTATTTTTTGTCAGAGTTAGGTTGATGGTTGGACTAGATGATCTTTAAGGGCCCTTCCAACCTAGACAATTCTATGATTCTATGATTCTATCTTTGCTAATAGCAATAATAATTTTCATATGAATAATCATTTTGTTCCAATCTGTAAATTAAATGTATTTTCCTTATCAAAATATTTTTCTAATAGTATGCTTGTAAGATGAAAGTGATTTCACAATAGTTCTGCTATGAAATTTGTTGTATTCCCAGTTTTGGTTTTGATGACACGGCATTTGCTAGCAGAAACCTGATGTGTCACAACAAACTAGGTTACCTTCCAGTGTAAGTTTTAAACTAGGCTGTGATCTGTTTTACATTGGGCCCTCAGTGTAAACAGAAGTAATGCAGAAACCCTTAAACTTGAACAGTTTGTTTTCCAGAGGATTTTTGACCATTTACGAGATGTCTCAATTTTTTATCCTGCCCATCTCCTTATTGCCATCATACAGTGGTCAACAGTTGTACCTCATCTATATTCATGTACCCTTGCATAACTGTGAAATTTACTGTATCAATGTAGAAAATGCAGACTTATATTGCTTATAGGGTATTTATACAGTGCTGTACAAAATCTCCCAAACAAAAATGTGCAGTAGGTTAATTTCTATGTGACAGACAATTGAGGCATTGCTATTTTAATGCTTGATCCAAAGCCAATGGTCAAGCTGCTGAAGATGACAAACCTACATTCTCTGACAAACCCACAGTCTTTCTAAAGCCTACACAACTGAAAATCTGCTGCATCTAAAGCCTACTTAGATTTACAAGTCTAGTTCCTTATGAAAACAGGATTGATACTAAAAGTAGATTAATTTTGCCAAATATTAGGAATATAAAAGTTAGGTGACTGGTATAAATTAACTTCTGGGTAGTGTTTCATTTAATTTATCATGCACAACCATCTTAAAATGAGATGAGTCATTCACTGACATGATCCTCTCTCTCTCCACTCACTACAGGGAAAGCTGAGCTCCTATTAGACAGCAAACCTTAAGTGGATAAAACCAGTAAAGATAAAATACAGATGCAGGATTTTTTTGCTGGCTTTTTGTTTCTTCTGCACAGAAACTCATTCTTCAGCTTTGAGGAAGCAAGGAAATAGCAGAAGGGATAGAACCAGAAAGAAGGAGGAGTAAGGGAGCACCACACTCTTCCTAGTCACAATTCCTGGTTACCTTGTTGAGTTAGCCTCCTTATACATGCTGGTAAGGAATCAAATGAAAGCTCAAAATGCTTTACCATACCTGATTGTGGACTTTGTTTGGGGATTTTGGCTGCTGCTTCAGGGCTGGAAGTGGCACGCACACGCTGATTGGCAGAGTTATGGATGCTACTTGGAACAGCTGCTGAGATGTTTTTGCGAGGTTTCATGTCTTGCAACCACATCGGAGATGCCTCAAAGGCTTGCATTCGCCGAGAGTGGCTGTTAGCGTTGACTTTGAGAAATGCCTGGGCCTTGTATTCCTGAAGGTCTCCATAGTTGGCATCGGTCACCCTGCACTCATACAAGCCTTCATCCTTTTTCCTCACTTTTGAAATCTGCAGCTTGTGGGAGATGTCATTCCCTTGTACTTTCACTGTCTGCAAATTTGCCAGGAAAAAAACCAACCAAACAAACATGTTGTCAGGTATTATTCTTTCTCTGGGAAGACTCTACTGATGTAGAGCCTGTCCAGAGAAGATCAAGCACCAGATTTACCAGTGGTGTGATTGTGCTTACTGCAGGGAAGTTCCATCAAGAATGAATATGTTTAGTTGTATCTATGAGGGTGTCTGACTGTTTAAATTTGAAATGCTCTGAAATGCTAATTGCCCTCATTCCAATTAATTGCTTAAGACCATGAACATTCTTAATGAGCTTTCTTACACAAACCTACTAACTGCACTTCATTGGTTAAACCATTCCAGTTAGTTGGCTTTATAGAATAAGTCAGTTTTTGAACTAGTGCACTAACAATTTTGTTGGAGATGTTTGACGGTATTTAAACTTCTTCAATAACAATCTCTTATAATAGCTTGTGGTCTTCACTACATTGAAACTGCATGCTTGACGTTTTATTTGTCTCCTTCAGGCATGTCCAAAGCTTTGGAATTTTTTGTTTATTAACTATAACAAAACATCTTGTGTCAGGTATTTCCTTTTGTCTCGTTTGTGTAAGTGTGTACTTATTAGAAGTCATATAACATTTCTGGAGCACATATTCAAGATAGTTTTAAAAGTTGTCAGCTAAAATAAGACTCCTGATTTATTTTTAATCGCTTTTAATAGCTGAGGGTAACATAACACAATTTTGTCTCACATAATTAAAACACAGATGAGTAAATTATGCATCCAGAAATGTGTGATAGGTATTAAGATGCATTAGGAAAGGTAACACAGATTCTTTTCTGTATGTTCATCACTTTAGAGAATTTATATTTAATTAATTGGTTATTACTCTCTATCTGGATTAATATCTGCTGCTCCATGGGAAGCTAGTTAAAAGGGATTTAGTTGGACAGAAAACCTCAGCTTTGAAGAACTCCTGAGCCCGATTTACTTCCACCATTGCACAAACATGGATGCAAATGCTGCTTTATGTTATGTCAGTGACAGGCAACGGGGAAACATCAGGGTAATGAATATGTGGCAAATCACAAAAATGGAGAACTGTTAGATTGAAACTAGGCATGTGTTATTGGTGATTATACAACACATTGCTTCTGATAGCTTGGCATGCTGTAGTCACCAGTGTTGGCAAAACACCTATTCTACCCGCTTGATAAATTGAAGAGCAATACTTGTGAATGCATTATTGCTTTAAGATACTGGATGGACTTTACAGCCTGTTGTGTTATATCCAGCTTTGAATTTATACTTGGCAGACTGAGTTGAAAGTATAGATTGCATACTTTCAGGCATAACATATGCAATATTAATTACACAGAAAGTGCTGGATAGTTATTTAAACCATATTCAATAATAATATATCTCTACTGAACAGCTCATATTCTGTAAAAGGATTAATGAAGTTTCATATGAGCCATATGAATGGACAGAGGATCTGTAGGTCATATTCTGCCTTCATTTGCTCCTATACAATATCTGCAAAGTGATTGCACAGAACTAATGGAAAACAGAATTTGTTTTGGGTTTTGCATTTGAAATTTGGAAATGGTTGCAGTCAGCATGCTTTCAACTTACTCCTGATTATCATTTAAACCCAAAAGAAGTGGTGCATTTCAGCAAGGTTTAAGAACATGGTTAGCATATTTTACCATTTCTTGAAAGAATTTACTAAATGCACTATAAAGTTTGCTCCCTTCTTCATGAAGATGCTTTCCAGTAATATTAAGGAAGATTATCTGTATGCATTCAAGAAAGAGAAAAAAAGGAAAGCTACATTTATAACAAGTGTATTTAGACTGTCAACCTAATGTTGACTTTTTTTTTTAATTGCTAATATAAAACGTTTTATGCAAGCTTATAAAAACACTATATAAATTCCCCATTGTGAATTATTTTCACACACAATGAGAGAAAGAGATTTTTAACTTGAAAGATGAGACAAGCTTTACAGCCTATATTGTGTCATAGATTTTATGGATTACTATGGGCCAGTATTGAGAAGGAATAAATTAGCTGCTAACATTATGTCTAGTGGAATAGTATCCAAAGACCACATGTGGGCCTCACTTGTCAAATAGTCTAGAAATGTAACCGAAGATATTGTCATGACACAAATGGTTTATGGTGTATAGTGAAAAGTATCATAAGAAATGTCAAGTATAGCTAGAATATATGTGGTTTTGAATATAATGTATCTGATTTCCCACTTATAAATGCCCTTCAGCTGCACTTTGACCTGATGTAATTACTTGGTTAGTTATTTGTAGGCATCAAAGAGCAGCAGAGTAATGGATTTAATAGAAATGATTCACCTCTATCTGTTGCTGGTTTAAACCTTCCTGGTAGTTAGAGCCTTGGCTGCATCTAAAATGCACTTCCAAAGGGATTGTGTCTGAGAAAGGGAAACCCGCTTTGGGTTTGTAAAAAATACTCATGCAGCAGTATCTGCGTCTTTCCACTGCAGTCAGCACCACACCATGACCCCCCCACCACACATTTCTTGGGATGCTGAAGGAGGAGGGTCTGAGGTCTTCTGATGTCAGGAGCTGTATCTTGCACCTGACTCAAGATACGGGTCTACTGAGGAAGGCATCCTTTCCCTGGACAAGGGCTGAAGCAACGTTACTCATAATTTTGTTAAGACAACATTTGTGGTTTAATCTCCAAATGGTAGATCGGTAACTCTGATGTCAGAACCCTGCTTTCCTAAGAAAGCGTCTCAGTGGCCAAGAGTGGAGATTACTCTCAACAGGGTGGTCTTGTCCAAAGACTTTCTGAGCTTTTTTTCTCTCAGTGGATATGAAGGTGGGAAAGCACCCATTTAGATAGTTGCACACTCTACTGAAGGAAAGTAGCTTCACAGCCAAATTTCAGAAATAAATCCAGCTTTGGAGCACTAAGGCAGACTCAGCCGTTGCCCAGGGTACAAGAAAACAAGAAGGACAAGGACGGGTGCAGGTTGTCTGCTCCAGGGGGATGGAAACAGAGCCTGCCGAAGGGCCTCACTTGCTGACGCCTTCATGCCCGGGGGTCCCCAAGGGTATAGGCTGCGTGGGGGCAGGGCTGTCCTGGCACCCTCTGCCAGGGCCGGCGAGGAAGGAGCTGCCGCTTCGGTTTGCGGTGCGGGTGGGGAGGGGATGAGCCGTGGGGGAGCAACAACCTCTCCGCACCCCGACGCTGCGGGCGGCCGCCGGCGTCGCCCGAGGAGGG
>VXAK01006359.1:30655-44685 GCA_013399435.1 Arenaria interpres | reverse complement strand
TTTTTTTTTTTTTTTTTGTCCCAGGTAGTCCATACCCGGAATAGTGAATAATGTAGAAGTATCTTTACAGTATGATAAATTCATATTTCTGGCTTCAGTGAATTTTGAAAAACTTGAGTTCCTAAATTGCTTAGGATCATATTGTCAGAGCTTTTTGGCAAAACAAAAAAAATCAGATGCATAAAATCTACTGTAGGATTTTATACTGTCTGAACTATGCATACTGACCGCAGCTTTTCTAAATTCAAGCTTCACTGAAATTTCAGTTTGATTTCTCCATTTTTTACATTCTTACCTCTCTGAAGGTGTTGTCCCAAACACAGTAATGTTTGAGGGGGTTTCTTGGAAGAAAGAAACACTGCAGAGAAGGACAGTGGCTGGGCTGTTTTGTCCACACTATTCAGTGTGCAGTTAGTGAGGGGTGTTCTCACCAGCTTCGAAAAAATGGGGAAGGCTGGAGACAGCTATCAGGCTGGTCAGATAAAAGACTTCATTCCTTTCTTTGAACCACACTAAGGCAAATCACACTCTGTCCATGAAAGAATTAATACTTCCTTGTGGAGGTTGCTGCAAAATTTGCTTGATTCCTTAACATCTGACAGTTTGATGAAGGAACAAAGTGTTCTCAAAGAGCATATTTAATTTTCTTTATGGAGTAACAAAGGAGTACTTCCTGGAGAATTATCTTTTTCACTTCTTTGGTTTCTCTTTTTTCCCTGCCTTCACTGGCACAGGCATATTGGGTGCAACTGCACACAACTGCACACTGAAATAGCAACAAAGAAAGCAGAATAGGTGTTATATGGTGGTTTGTTGGTTTTGGTTCTTTTCTTTTCTTTTCTTTTCTTTTCTTTTCTTTTCTTTTCTTTTCTTTTCTTTTCTTTTCTTTTCTTTTCTTTTCTTTTCTTTTTTCTTTTCTTTTCTTTTTTCTTTTCTTTTCTTTTTTCTTTTCTTTTCTTTTGAAGTTTTACAATGAATCATGAAGGTACAGAGTAGCCTTAGGGAAAAACTGTTATCTTTCAAGACAAGTTCCTTATTTAACATTTGAAAATACTTTTTGTGTTGTTGCATGGCAGGTGTCATCTGTTCGTTTGTTTTCGAAACAAAATCTACTTATTCAAATAGGTCTTTATGAACACCACTGCTCTGTGGTCATTTTTGTTAACTTCTAATTTCTAATTGTCAGTTAAGCCTTATGGGTGTGCACCAGTTGTATAAATTTAAATGTTTTACAGACTTATAAATTTCTTCCTATCATAGCAGTTGCATTTCATAAAAATTCCACTCCATATCAAAATCCAATTATGATATTGGTGTCTATATGAAGTTTTTTGTGAATTTTTGGGTTGTGTTTTTAATCTCTGCTATGCCTAGCCCTCTTGTAGACAGTTCTTTAGGCAAGGAGACAGTGAGGAACAGCTGAGGATACACACAGTTGTTTGCAACTTTTCCCAGCAAGCTGGAAAACTGGAAAGAGTCAGTGCAACTCGCAGACAAGCCACATTGTGGAAAGTACCATTTGATCATTGACTGTCTGTGGTCAGCTAGGACAAGATCACTAAATACTATTTGTCATTATTCATCCAGAAAAACATGAGGCACTTACAAAACTTTTCATCTGCAGAATTCAATTCCTTTCAGCTATTCCCCAACCTTTATGGGCTTTTTTAAATTTTAAAAACAACACAAAAACCACAAAACAATGCAGCGAAGTACACCTAGCTTGAAAAGGGAGAGCTCACTGATTTCATAAAGCTATAATCTCTCATTATGCTGCTGATGAGAGCAAATATAAGAATTTCAAAATAGAGCAGTCTGTTTGTGTCAACAATGGATATTGCATATCCCTTTGAGGTAAGCCAGTGACAATGCAAAATGCTTGCTATAATGCCCTTTCAACACATTAGAAAGTTTCATAGAGGAGATGTTGAAAAACAGTGGGGTAGTTTCAGCTATTTATTTATACACAAAATTATTCCTTTTTTCAGTGAATAAATCCACTTCCATCATTTTAACTGCAGGTATTTATTTTCTTCCAATTTTTATGTAGTTCTGTGAAACAGCAACCATAGGCATTTCAGCCTGTGGAAGGAACTATTTTCTTGGAAAAGAAAAAGGAAGACTGTCAGGGTTTGTCTTCGGGCATTATTTTACTGCATTTGCCAGCCTGTGAGACAGTAGCTTTCAAGTCGGCTCGATAACTGTGAGGCTATCTTCATAATGCAGGACCAAGAAGCCAAGGGGGACTGGTTGCTTCAGAGATGATTGCAAACTAGGAACAATTTGGTTACAAAGGCAGCTGGTAACCAGAAGCTCATTAGAGTTTAGTTTTCATCTGAGCCTTGTTGAAAAGAAACTATCCAATCTTTGACATAGTCACCTTAGAAACAATCTGATTCTTTTCTCAGCATCTTTTTACATGGTATTGTCTTATCCAGTGAATCCGTAAGAAAAGGTTCTACTGTTTTTGCACACATCCCTGCTCTGTAAAGGAAATTACATCCTTGGAATGAAGTGTGAGTAAGGATGACAAAATTTGCCCCATAGTACTCACCATGGTACAATAAATCCGTCATACTAAGTAACATCCATGGAACAGCAGTCCACAACCCAGAAAGAAGTGCCTTTTTCAGTAATTATTTATGAGATATTCACTTTCTACAACATTCAAAGTTGAATTTAAAATGGCGAAAAGACTGTTATTTTGATTGTTTGAACCTGCTTTAAAGGGACATATTATTTAACAAGTAAATAAACTTTTGATTGGCTAAGCACAAGTATTCATCAGCTTTTGTACAGGAAAAGCCGTAAGGACTATTCATGATTCTGCATTTTGACAGCACAATTATTAATTAGAAGCTTAAAGACCGAAGTGGATCCATGTTGAAGTGTGAATATGCCTGTGATTAAATGTTAGGATTTGTTGATTGGAAATGATTGATAGGTTGCTTTGTTTTTCAGGATGATTTATCAGTAAGATTTAATTAGAGGGTTTTTTTGTTGTTCTTGGGTTTTTTTGAAGTATTTTGTTTTAGGACTATAATGTGGAATATTATAATACAAAATAAGCCATAAAATAAAACAAAGTTAACTTTTATTGGGCTAAACTATTAAAATAGCTTCCTGTCTTGGGCACATTCCTAGTATATCCTCATTTTCAGTTTGACACAAAGCTGATTTAAATCAATGGGAGTCTTTTATTTAACTTCAATGGCCTAGGATTCACAGTTTCTCTGACTGATAAAGAATTGTGTTGACCATGTAAAAATCCCATCTGTCTCACTCACTTGGACATTGCCAGTGTGCTTCTCAGAATCAAAATGTTTTAAATTATTCTCAGAAAAAGCATTCTTACATAAAAATAGCATTTCTGGGTTTGTTAGTCAATCTGCCAACATTTGACACTTGTGAGGTGAGGAGATCCCATGTTTTTGGACTAGGATGAAAAAACTTTCAGGGTGTACAAGCTTGATCAGAACTCCCATCCAATTGAACTGGAGCAAAATCTTCAGTGTCTTTTTAGTCACTGCCTGTATTTCTTCACTTATTTTTCAACATTCTTGTTCTTTTAGGGTAACACAGTGTCAGGTATCTTAAGAAATGCCATTTATAGATAAGTAGTTTTTCCAATAGTTCTCTCTTCACCTTGATTATTAGCTTGTGGCCTTGACAGGGTAAGAAGAAAAATGACCTGAAATAAAATTTCAGAATGTCTATACTTTCTTTTGCTTTTTCTGTTCTTTTNTTTTTTTTAATTTCATTGTGAATAATGGCGTAAATTCTGGGACGCAGGAAATACAAAAAAGCCGCACACCAACCCTAATATTGTAGAGCAAGCATGACTGTAAATGCCCTTCTTTGAAACACTTGTAAAGAATATAATTCAGATGCTGGGAGGGGGGACCTGTGAGAGGAGACTGAATTCAGGCACAGCATGCTGTGTAACCAAACAAAAGAGTGTTGCCTTTCATTGTTTAATATTCCTAGCAGTAAGGTGATACCACTTAGAATGTTGAAAAGTAACACATGGTGGGGCATATAATTAAGTGAAGCCTGAAGAATAATTATGCAAGTACAGCTCAGTATAATGAGGAACCAGGGTTGGGTTTTTTTCAATATCATATTTTGACATTAAGTACAAAATTGAAATGTGACGCTAATGCGTTTGTTGGAAATGGAAGGAACCTGCAGATATAGGCATTTTAAAGAAAAAAAAACATTTTTACCTTTTGTGGAATAGGACCATTCCATATTTTATTTAAGTAAAATAAAGTTTTATTTATTAAGGGCTTGATATAATTTCAGAAAAAGAATGTGAGAATTTCTATTGATCTAAATGGAAACTGGCTCCGTCCCTCTGTTGAAATATTTATAATTTTCTCTGTAGTCACACAAATAAAATATCACAATTACTCTGAAAACTGAAATGCATACCAGTTAAAGCCAAGTTTCTGGGCTGTTCAGAAGAAGATATTGTAAACTGAGGATTTCAGCATGAGCCTGTTTATGAGGGACAGCTCTGGGGTTGCCACAACAGCAGCTTTTTGCTGCCACTGCAGAAGATTACAAGAGAGTTTAATTAATACAGCATTTGGAAGAGTGAAAAGATGTCTGTCCAAGATAATTCTCTAATTCTGGGACCTAGCTTGAGTGGCAGAGTGTTTTTCTCTCTCTACGTGAGGTGTATTTTAAAAGGAGAATCAGAAGGTATTTAAACTTCATCCCTGTTGCTGCCATTCCTCTCTATGTACAGGAGTTATGAAAATAACATTTCTAAGACATGCTTTGTTTGTTCTAGTTGGATCTTTAACACTGCTCCAAAACTGGGGAGCGATCCATCTGATAATGCTAAAGGTGTCTGCTGCTACTATTACGTTCCCTAGACTACCCCAGGTGTTGGCGTGGGGTTGGCAAATGCACAACAGAATTTAGACTGATCCTACACCTGTTTGAGAGTGCAGCTAGAGGCAAATCAGGATATCCTAAGGTGCCATTTAGGCACTAGGTGCCTGTGTTTATGCAACTAATGCCCTCATAAGGTTTCCATAGTTTACTCCATTCTTCCACAAAATAAGAGTCCAAGAGAAAATAACATTTAAAAGTTCATTTAAAATTTTACTTGGAATACAAACACAGGGATAAGATGACCAGAGCACAAAATTGTTTAGATCTTTACAAGTAAAAATGCATGTCACTTATTGTATAAAAGAAGTTGGCTGACCCTGCTGTTCATGTCTGACAACCTGACCCATAAACATTAGAAAGAAGCTACCTGCCAAGAATGCTCAATTTATGTTGCTTGCCACATCTTTATAGCTGTAACAGAAGATGACTGAAAGCTTTTTTTCTTTCCCATTTTCCCCCCTCCCCCTCCCTTAATAGCAAGGAAAAGTCTGCCTTCTCTTGAATCTGAAGTAGGACGGTGAGTCATTCTAGTTCTTTATACTGTAGAGTTGGAGGCATTGCAGAAGACACTGTTTGTACTATAAAACCAAAGGGAGCATTTCAGGTGTAATTCTCTCCAGTGCTGGTGTAAGTACTGCGATGGTAGTTGCTGCATAATGCACAGTGCTGCTACACAAGTTAACCCCTGGGGAGTATTTAGTAAATTGTAACAGTCTGTGAAAGCACAAAGTAAAGAAAGATGGACTTTCCTTCTGAACACAGTGGTCTGATTCCTGCAGGTAGCTCGAAGAGCAATAAGGAAATTAAAAGTTGCCCAAAAGCAGCTGTACCTGCAATTAGTTCAAGAAGATGTCTCCATCCTTGACCCTGAAAAGTGCAAAGTGATGCTTGCAGAGTGATTCCTTCCTCCAGCAGCCCGCAGGAGGGTTGAGGGGGCCGAGAGCAGGGTGACTTCCACATTGTGCCTGCTGTGGGCTTTTCTGAAATCATACAGATTTCTCTATCTGTCACTGTCCCAGAGCACGTGCTGGCTCCTCCCATTAGTGTGTGGGTTACTCTATTCCAAAAAGAATAGAGCTAGATTCAATTAATGAAAAAGAATTGTCAACGAATAAAATAAAGGGTCAGCCTCCTTCCTGGTGTGATACTTTCATAGGTTGATCTGAAACGTCCATGAAGTGTTGGGAAACACCAACCCACAGTAGGAAATTCTTCCCCTCAGCGAGCTCTCTAGATGTTAAAATGCAGTTTTATAAACTTTTGACTAAAAGCTACAGTTCAGCCTGCTGGTTAAATGCCATCAGGCATGCATTCTGCTCTGATCCTTGTTCTGGCATTGACTTTTTCTGCTTCATTGGATATGCTGTATATAATTAGAAGTCCTTTATCCAAGATTTAGTTAAGGATGATAACTCTTTCTAAAGAGCTCTGGAATACACAGTTGAAAGCTGATGTATTGGTCCTAAGTTAAACTTGTCAGTGGCCACTTGTTAAAACTTCCAACTTTCTGCTGGGGAAGTGCCATATATCAGACGAACAACGTGAAAAGACTGGAAGTCAAATCCTCAGCCCTGTTAGCTTCAGTGAGTTGCTCCATTTTGTATCTTGTAGAGTCTCAATATTAACAATGCACAGAGATAGGCAATTACCGGCAGGATTTTAAAAATATTTTTATCAGGGTTTTTTCTCTTCCATACTTTGGAAGGATAATGAACAGGAAAGTGGATTTCCCAAAAAAGCAAAGCTAACCTTTTCAGCTATTAAGTGTGTCTTGGTTTAGATTCTCTTTGAATCTGGGGTGCAGGTGTGACTTTTTCTCCAGCTGTTTTTTCATAGTTAGTTACAAAAATCTGTCAAGGCTTTTCACAAAGCACATTCTTTGAAAATGTAGCTTTTTAAACTTATTTTTATTTATTTATTCTTAAAGCAACAACCGTGTAAGATCTTTTTAAAGGTAAACAGCAGGAGCAAGCCCAGGCAGCAAATGTAGCACATCAAGTCTTTTCTTATAATTTCTTCCCTTCTTTTCCTCCTTTCCCCTCTGCCCCCCTCTCTGCTGCAAATAAAGGACTGAAGAAAGGAAGAAAAGGCTTACACAGCAACATTTGAATCCCTGCCTATAGTTAGTGACACTTTCCTAGCTTGAGGTGATATGCATTATTGAAGAGTGTCCAGCGCTCTCAAGTAAATATGGGCCACTCAAATAAATAACTACCTATTATACTCCTCTGTACTCCTGAGCAGTGTTTATAACAATCCACATGCAGCTCAGTTTCCACTTTTCGTCCTTACTTTCATTTTTCAGGAAACAAATTTTTTAGCAAATGTCTCAGATATACAGGAGTTGATCAGAATGAAGTAAAAAATTATATTAACTGTGGAACCAACACAGTAGCATTGTGACAGACCAATATTTCAAAGTGGCTGCCCGCTTTCAGCCATCTAAGTCCATGCTTAGGCTAAGGAGCTATATAGCAGCTGGTACTGTGAAATTTTGGGTGTCTAACCTCAGATGTCCAGCTGAAAATATTGGGTTCATGTTGCATAAAAGTATAGTTATATATTTTCTAGGAGTTAATTAACCAGTATAAATTAATTCAGGAATATCTTCCTTTTATTGCAATCTGACACAAGGAATCTGCAACAATATTTAGTAAATTACAACTTGAGCAATTCTCCATTAACCGCATAATTTCTCTCATACATTCTGCTTCCCTGAGTTGTACTGCTTATAAGTTAGGATAATTATAATGGGCTGAATAGTGTCTGAGATTTAAAAGGAAAGCTTTTGGGGGTGATGTATAGTTACTCCTCCTTTTTATGACTACCTGATAAAGGTCAGTCATTTATAATTTACTTGAATTGTGGTTCATTTAACTGTTATCTACCTGTATGGTTTTGGTGTATGCTTACTAGTCTAATCTACTTGCAAGGTTTAATTTTTCCAAGGTTATGTAGGAGAACCTTTCTAATCATATGAGCTGGACATTCCTAAGCCATTTGGAGTTTGATATTTTAGCAACCTCCATGGACTTCAGCAAGAAATTTGAGGTGAAACGCTCAACATTTCACCATATGGTGAAAAGGCATCTGGTGTATTTCTACAGGAGATTTTTTAAAAGAAAAATATTTTTCAAGAATTTTTAATATTTTCCAGTTTTAAGAGATAAATTCACTCTTTCTTTAATATTAAAAGGACTGCATCATTTTTTGTGTGTGCATATGTATATTTATACATGAAGAAAAAGATGGCAGGGTTATTTCTACTGGGCATTTAGGTCTATTGAGCAGTATCAATGAAGCTTCCTCTATACCATCTGCTTCCAAGTATATAATGCCCCTTGGCTATATATGAATACCTTGTGTTCATGTTATCAAGCGTTATTTCTGCGTCAGAGAAACTGCTACCTGTATTCAAAAAGCTTGCCTGACATATTCACTGTTTTGGGTTATACACAGCAATCAATACCTTGATTTGTAAATTTGGGTTAAAGCATCCTTTGAATTTGGGTTAAAACATCCTTTAATGTGCAGGATTCAGGATAGTTTCTCTTCTGAACTCAAGGATTTCAAATGCACAACCCCATCCTGCAAGGAGAATGTCCTAAACAGGACTGTAGACCATTTTGGATAAATATATTTGTTGCAGTTCTTTTGCTGTAAGACACTATAGAGGGGAAAAATGGTTTAGAAATGGATTAGACAACTTTATTTTGTGAATGCCCATTGGTGACTGTTAAATGCACTAGCCTGGATGCAACTTCTGGCTTAAAAAAGAAAAAAAAAAGAAAAAAAAATAAAGGTGTGAATGGGGGAAACCTTAAGCTCTTTGCTGCTGCAAGGCAGAAAGTGATGTCAGTCCATATTTCTACTGTTTCTTACACTCTTTAAGCAGCCTCTACTAACCATTGTCAGACATGATGCTGAGTGACCTTTGGTCTGTTCCAGCATAGCTCCCATTATGTTCTTAATGACACATCTCTTCACTCTTTTATACCACAGGTCCCAACTTCTATCTCAGAGATGGTGGACTGGGCTGTGGGAACAAAGTGCCTTGGAGCATGAGGGAGGCTGCTTCCTCAGGGCACCCTGCCTCTCTCTTACGAAGCTGGAACTCATACCATGCATGAGGCAAGGCTACAAAGGTTACCTCACAGTGAGGTCATTGAAAAGCTGGTTTCTATTTTTGTCCCTGATACTGCGACAGGATTTTTGCCTGATGTTAGGCAAGCTGCTTAAAACACATTTTTCAGAGTGCTGACTAATGACCTTTCCCATTTCTCTAAGACCTGCCTTTGATACTTGGTGGTAGGAGTTCCCCAAATGGGAAGGCAGCTCGTGCTGATGGACTGGTGTGGAGGCTGCAGACTTTGGGAAATCTAATTCGAGCAGGGTGGAGCAGGCAGAGCATTCAAGTCTGAGTTTTACCAGACAGTGAGCTCCCCATGTCAGTGGTTCTTAATACTGGTGCTTTGCTACCCAGGGTAAAATCAGGATAATATTACGGTCACACTTTATAGGCAGTTGAAAAAGTAAAGGCATTGCTGTTCATGAAATACAGTCATGGGCACCACAGAGAAGTCTAAACAAATGGCTTCAAAGTGGAGTTTGAATTATGCAGTGCAAACAAGTCCTAAGGCCACGCTTTACAAAAAAAAAAAAAGAAGAAGATAAAAAAATTTTTGAACACCTCATTATTTTCCTGAATGCAATCCATCCTTTCAATCCACTCCCTGAGAAAGGCAGGGGTCATGTGCAAGTATCTGACCAAGTAATAAAAACCCTAGACTAAATTAACACTGCAGAGGTGACTTTTTCTGCAGGTCTGTCATTTGCTGTTATTTTCTGGCACTGAGGGTGTTTTATAAGATGGCATATGTGTGCAATATGCGTACAAGCTAATACGAAAATGAGGTTGGCTGTGCTCATAAAACTCTCAATAACTTAAGAAAAATTCAGTGACCTTATTTATTTAATTTTTCCTTGTTGATTCTGTTCAAAGACAAGGCAATTTGTAATTTCAGGACCAAGCTACTAACAGCTGATTTTAGGAACAACAAATGATATGGTGGCGGCCAGAGGCAATGGGACCCCAGAGTCCCTAGTGCAACCATCCACCTGTCAAAGCGTTTTGAGAGGGGCATTCCATTAGTTTCAGTGCCACCGTCAAAGTCAGGGGAATGTTCTCCCAATATTTTCTATAGATTGTCTGATGTTTTCTAGATAAGTACTTCTGTGGCCTCAGAATATGTCTCTAAAGAGAAATTAGGACACCCACCGCAAAACAATTATGCCTTTTCCTCCAAAGAACAGTACCATACAAAACTGGAAGCTTCAAGCAGATGAATCAGAAACATGGAAAGAGACCTCAGAGAGAAAAGTGTGATGTAGCTCGTACACGAGATTTAGAATAAATTTCTCAGGTACGTCACCTTGCTGGGCACATTTTTTTTCAAAATTGATTTTTGTGAACACTATTCATGTTTCTTTTTAATGTGCCTAGCACATATTCAAACATTGAATACTTGGTATTACCCTAAAACAGAGAGCCAGTTAGGAGAGTAAGAAATAGTCTTCACATTTTCAAAGCTGGCTTTTGAAACTTTTACTGGAATTTTTGTCTAGTGTGAGCTAACCAGTTTCCACAGATGAACCACTGAATTTCCCTTGTGTGTCACATTGTACATTGCCTATCTGTAAAATATAAGTAGCAAAGTAGATCCCTACTAAAAGAAGGACAAGGAAAGGAAGGAACAAAAATCATTTAGTAGCCGTCAGCCACATTTTTCTTCTGCTATCCGTTGTGAAAATATCTGGTTCCGTCTAAATTTTGTGGATGTTTTTAGCCTTTGCTTCTGTGTATTTTTTTTATATTCATGCTTTCTAAGTCCTGATCCTTGTAAAACCTGCCTAATATTTTAAAAAAGAAATGAACAACCCTTTTTATTTTACAGCCTTTGGGAGAAACAGATTGATTCTTTTGGGGTATAAGGGGTAGGGGTAATTGGATTTACATGTGTGAAGAATTGATGGAAGAAAGCTCAACTGAAATAAATTAATTTTTTATTTAGTGCTGAAAGCAATATAGGGTCATTTCTCAGCTAAGCACCTGTGAAAATTCTGTGTCCCATATTCACAAAGCTCCTCCTGCAGCACAGCAAATTTATTGATTCCAGTGAAAAGACATTATTGCTGGGATCTTGTGGTCACAGTGTGAGAGCGGATGTCTGGCAGTTAGATATGATCTCATGGAGGCCTCCAAAGACTAACAGATTGACTTTAAACTGGAAATAGCTGAATTCCAGATGCTGGAATTATATCTTCACAGAAGCAGTGTAAGAAAATTAACTGATGCTGATTAAAGATACTCATACATTTCTTCCTAAGGCTTGTTTTCAGCTGTTTATAACTTTTTTGTATGCTTTATTTTTCTTTTGAACTTGAAATTTGATATGTAAGTTCTTAAGACAGAAACTCATACTTTAGATATTAAGCAAGTCGATCTCTTTTCTGACCAAACAGAGAGAAATAAAAGCCACTGCCTTATGCAGCTTTCTTTTCCACTCTCATTTCATAATTATTCTAGTGGTACTGGTTAGAAATGAAGAGGCTGGAAGAACAAACTCCTCAGGTCTCAGCTGTGGATTCCATCAGTTTGGGAAAAACTTGCTGTGCTTTTTCACATTAAGGGGAGTTTAAAATCAGACTATACACATATATCTTTTTCCTACAATGAACTACTGGTTTTCCATGGTTCCTGATAATAAGATGCATCAAGGCTCTTTTAAGGCACAGAGCTATGAACTCCAGGCTCTCAGTTCAAAAAGGACAAGGGCCAGTGTGAAGTACATTGAGATACCAGATTTGAAGAACTTACAGGAACATGTATGGAGACTTGCGTCTCACAGACAGTGAGAACATACTCAGAAATATTTGCAAGTAGCATACACAGCATCCATACCCTTTACTTTCTTTAGCTGGCTGTGGTATGTACCACGCAGGAATAACCAGGGAACAGCAGTAGACAGTCCCGACTCCAATAAAAGTGTCTGTATTATGGCAATGTGGCTCTGCTTGATACAAATTCTAAGAAGAAACTGCAGATTACAGGTAGATAGTTATTTAAATAACTTGTGGTAGAAAAAAACAACTTCTGAAACTAACGTTACTATGTACACTGGAAAGTTGTCAGTACTCTTGATCAAGAAGGTATGCTTGAGAAACTTCACATGTATACATTCATAACAGTGTGGATACTTCAGAAACAGACTTAAAGTGATATGCAGTAGCATATTACTGCAAATTCACATCATTCATTTTAGGTTGTTTCAAATATCGAACTTGAAATGTCACATGCACAAACCATGTTCCTCTCTGTTTCTCAGAGATACCTACCTTTTCTCATTGACAGAAGACTTCAGCTTCCCTCTTTTGATCTTCTGAATGACACCATCATTCAAGACCAAAATAACTGGGATAAATATTCTTTGTTTTCCTGTATTGTTTGCCTAATTGCTTTTTTTTTTAATTTTTTTTTCTGTGTGCGAGTCAAAAAATGAATTTTTTCTGTGTCTACTGTACAAATTCAACTAGGAATTTGCTCTTCCTCTCTATTACGTCATCATCAGTAATAAATATTCTGCAGCTGGAATTCATCTGACATGTTTGCTGGTGATATATGAGCCAGAGAGAAATCCTGTGCAATCTTTCAGAGCTGTCTTGGTTTTGCAGTGCTAACAGTACAAAATGTTTGGTTTAGTCAGTAATGTGAGCAGATAGATATACATCAAGTGCAAATGGGGATTAGATCATTTGGGTAAGAATTTGGTATTTCTCATAATATTTTTTCAAGCTGTAACTGCGCTTTATAATTTTGAATGTGGTGACACAGCTAGTTTGACAACATCAACACTTTAAGCCTTTTAACATCACTGCAGGATACCTTAATGCACCCAACTTTGCCATAAAGGAGAGGATCACATTCAAACCCTGAAGTAATAAACTAAATGTTCCAATAAACATTGTCAGCAGCTAACCATCCACCCTCCCCTGGGGTAAGCATTTCTAGCCACTGAACTTCAACCCCCTTTCTCCTTAATTAAGAAAGCAATACATTACAAAAGAGGGACAGTTTTATATACTAATGGTTCTCTCAAAATTATATTATAGTGCAAATTTGACGTTGTAACCATGAGATATACAGAAAACGAAAACAAGTACTCTGGAATTTCAGAAGCATGCCATGGTTCAGCATATTTCGTCACAACTGTGACAACACTAGTACATAGCATGACATGCTTTAATTTAATTTTCTTAGCCTTAGATTTTCCAAATTTATTTTTCATAATGAAAAGTAGATGTTTGCTCCTGCCCGGCGTAAGCAGATGTTTGTGTGTGTACCTTTGTATGGTAGTTTCGTTAGTATCAATTTGCTTAGAATAAACACGAGCCTTGTCTGCATTTGTAACTTAATCATGTTTTGAGTGTAATAATTCACTGAAAAACATAATTCCAGTCAATATGTCTTCAGGAATTCACCAGGAGCACAAGCTCTTTAGGAGTCTGTCCACTAAACCTCTAGTTCATACTTGTTTATGGATGGTGGTGAAGGATTCACGGAGAGCATCATAAACTTTGCAGCAATGCATTTTCATAATAAAAATTTATTTGTTATTAAAGTAGTTTGAAATTTATTTCAGAGAATACTGAATCTTTATGCATGCTTAAAATCACAGGATCTCTGTACAGGGAGCAAAGAATATACCCACTGGAATCAGTCCTGTTACTAGAACTAATGCTGCACTGGTGAAATAAGAGCTGGGCACATGGTAATTATGCAGAGCTGTAGTGAAGAACCAGAAAGAGCGGAGAACTCTTGTGTTGTCACTGTTTAAACCCAGCTCAATTCTGAATATGGCAAGAATGCTCACCCATTTAGGTCAATTTATCTGAAGAAATGTGCAAATACTAACCAAAGTCTTTGTAGTCTCTTACAGTGGAACACTGGGTCTTCATAGGCACCAACAAATCAGTTTCTTTTTTTCCTGAAATCTGAGGTACCTGGGCTGTATTGCAGGTTCCCACATCCTTTGCTTTTATTTTTTTCCCCAGAATTATTCTTAATT
>VXAK01006359.1:1595-29906 GCA_013399435.1 Arenaria interpres | reverse complement strand
TGTGTATATATATATATATAAAAATAACAGCTTGTAATAATAAGTAGGTATTCTGTGTAAATGATCCTGTAATAAAATGCTGCATAGAGAAGTATGAGCATCATTTGGTAAGAGACGCAACAAGAGGGTATGGGAGACTAGGGCTGTAAACACCTTAGTTAATACGATTACTGGTCATCAAAGAAAGGTGACCTTGGGTGCCACCTAAAGAGACTTCAGGGGTAACTAAAGAAATAAAATAAACAAGTATCTAATACCATATTTAGCAAATTCGGATGTAAAGTGGAGCTGCAAACCATTGAAGAAAGAGCATAGTGTAGAATCTATTAGTAAACACATAAAAATTACCCCAAGTGGACCCATACTCCTCCAAGCACAGGCCATTGGACACTAATAACTTAATTAGACTAACAATATAATTACCGAGTATGTTCCTCTTGACCATAAGAAAATTTTGAGTCCAATAAATTGGTGAAATTTAAAGCAACCTCTGTAACATGGTGCAACAAATTGTTAATAATATATATAAGAAGCTAGGTGTTTCCAACTTGTAAGCAGTTTTAAAATTTAATCAAAATGGTAAAATAAATACATTTCTCACCAATATTTTTATATGAGCTTTCATTCGTTAATGAAAGCAAGCAACATTTATTGGCTTCTTAAAGCAAGCTAGTGAAAGCGAGCAAAGTTGTTTTGAGTATGAGCAACTCTTTCAAAGACCTGAGTCACTTGTCCAGAAACAGCAAATTGAAATTTAAAGATTAAATCACTGTAAGTATGCAAAATTCTTTGTGTTCATATATATAAAGTATTTTATTTCATGGTTCATTATAAATCAAGGCTCTGCCCACACTTACTAATTGCAGTCTTCTCTTGCTGGGCTTGTTTGTAAAGGATGCTGATTGCTTTAGTACATACAGGATTCAGATTAATTTATTTCTTGAAGACAGAGCTGAGCAAAATTACCAATTTTCTTTTTGTGAATAGTTGGTACCTTCCACAGATATTTTTAACCTTGAGACTGCTGTTTCTTATTTATCTTTGGCGTTTGGAAGCCTCCCATATTGAAGTAAAAAGGTGTCAGACGAGTAGTGTCACAATCAATTGAATGATTATTTTTGTGTGTGTTTTGTGAATGAAGGAACCATAAGACTACTTCTTGGCTCTGCTGCTAAGGAGTCTGGAAGATGAAGAAGATAATGTGAGACTGGGTGACAAGTAATTAAGTTTTCCTTTCTTGATGTGTATTATATTGAACACTAGAGTAGGTCTTTCCCTAGTAAAGCATTACAGTTAACAGTCCTACTCTGGTTACAACATCTGCTAATTTAACCTGTACTGCTTTATGAGACATACCCCTGTAAGAATTAAAGTACTGCAGGAAATTTTGTGAGAAAAGGGTGCCACGAACATGAAGAAGCAGCCTTGTCAGATTTACTTATATATGCGAATGGTCTTGAAAGTCTGTGGTGGTGTATATTTCTGGTGTTACACTGAGTAGAATCATTCCCACTGATCCAAATACCGAAGCAGTGTGATTACTTGAAACCCTGAAACATGGTATTTGCTAGTTCAAAGCTATACTCTTTAACTGTACATTTTGTTGGGCTGAATGTGCACTGAAATACGAGTTTTTCAAAGCATACAAAACCAAAAGTGATACTAAGTTTCATGTAATAAACACAATGAAACTCCTCTCTTTAACTTCAGAAATCCTGTGTAGATGTTCCGTCGAAGCTACAAATTGAAGATCTCTTTATAATAACTTGAAACAGAGGATGTAATTTAAATATTTGCTTTAAGATAGACTATGTATTTGACTAACTTGATCACTGACTGATTTTAGTGAAAGCTTAAAGTGAATAGATATAGATCTCTGGTTGAATATTCCTACATTATTCAGATAGCCTGTTACAGTCAAAATACTGCATTGACAAAACAGAAACACACCTTATATGCAAAGCTAAGAATTTATTGTTAGTGTAATTGAAATTTTAAAAGCTTAATCAAATAATTATTAGTACAGATCTAATTAATACATAGGAAAAAAGATAAAGAAAATAAAGAAAAGGATACTATTACAGAAAAAAAAAGGTTTGAAACAATAAATAAAAGCAATACTGTTAAAGTTATTTACGCACACTTTCTTGTACCTATCCCTTTTCTCTGCTGTTATGCATACCGATCTATAGACCCCTGGGTCCTAAGGTGAGTGGCTTCAGTCTGGCTGGAGATGGAAGAGGAGATTTAGGGGGAGTTGACAGTGTTTTAGAGTCTTCACTAGGAAGACAGTGATTCTGTTGATTAGGCTGCTGCTTCTTCTTTTTTGCCAGAAATTGATCACAACGGCACATTTTTCCTCACTTTAGGATCTGTTTGGGACTAACTTTAGATGTTTTCTAACATGGTTTACATTCTGGTCTTCCTTCATTTGCAAGTCCATCTCACACTTGAATTTTGTCCATACAGTGTGTTTTAGATAAGTTGAATACTTTTTTGTTGATCTCTTTTTTACCCTTAAATTGGTTTTACCCAATGCTTCTGTGGTTGCATTTCTTTATCTGCCCTTTGATGAACTGTTTCTAGTTCTGGACTCTTCAACGGCATCCTGTCTCTTACCATCCTATGCCTGACCTCCCTGCACTGCATCTCTTGTCCTCTATTTTAAGGGCTCTGCTGTCATACCAGACATATTTTCTACATGTGTTTCTATATATTGCATCACCACACTGCAGTCTGGAGTATTCCAGTTTACACAGAATAGCTCTTTGTTACTGCTATGTATATAAAAATTATGGTTACACCATAAAAAGATAAGAAATAAAATAACGTAAGCATAGCTACTGGGTCATTGGAGAAATTGCTGTTGTAGTTAAATATGCCAAAACAAAGTTCCAGACAGGCAAAAACTAAGTTTAGAGAAAGCATGCCTGATGGGCCTCAGACCTGAGAACTTTGAGTGTCAGTGACCACGGCAGAACTGTATTACTGGGCTACAAGGCTGCAAGTTCCTCCGGCCAATGCCCATGGTAGCAATGGCAGGAGAAGCAGGAATGTAAGTAGCACGACAGTATTTGGCTACTTGGATCACTTGGATTAGTGACATCTAGAATAACAGGGATATCAAACTTCAATCTGGGATTTCCAGAAATGAATTTGCCTACTGTATAAGTACTGAGTAGGTTGTGATGAGATGTTGCACTACACGATTTCTATTTTGATATCTAGTTGCTGAGATTCTTGTTGCACAGATTGCACAGTATTAGCTCCATCCATGCATCCATGCTGCAAATGAGACCACATGATTATTTCCAATAGCTTGAACATGAATGAACTTCTTACCTGTGAAGGTGTGATGAAAAGATGTGGAAAACGTAGGGGCCAAATTGATAAAGTAATATTAAAACCAGCTGGGATTTAGAAGAGTGCTTACCTAGTTTAAACATGGGTCTACCCCATGTATGAATGACAAAAAATCTGATTCCAAGCTCTAAAGAGAAAAATAATACCTTGCTGTGACAGTAGACACAGTAGACACTTACAAAGTGAACTTCAAAAAGGAATCATGTAGAAAGGGAAAAATGAGCTTATTTTCTTCTCCTACTAACTGCTGGCCAATAGTATCAGCAGGATTTTTTGTGATACTAAGTCTGAAATGACTGCAGAAGGGGAAGAGTTAGAGTGGACATTTATGGATGAAGAAATGGTGTAGTGAGAGGACAGCAAGAGCTATTGAACTGCTGCAGCGTGCAATATCAGTGAAAGAAGGACAGAAGTCCCTTTTAGTATGTTCTGGGCTTGCTCAGCAAGCATATTGCACAGCAAAAGGTGGTGCATGACAGCCAGCAGCTGAAGAAGACTGACACACAGCAGCCAGTGTAGGATGCTGATGGCTGTTGTCAAGTCCATAGATCCATTTGAAAAGGATGAAATCCAGAGAATGAATCCCAAAATTTCTTTGGACTGAAACACCTATTTTTGGGTTTCTTTTTCTCTTAATAATTTGATTCATTCCCAACTAGAAAAAAAATATTGTCTCAAATATTGTCTCCTTACAGGAGACAATTGAAAGAAGGCTCTAGAAAGCCATTAAAAATCTTAAAATTTGAAGATTAGTCTTTTTGCTATAGCAAATTAAATGTTAAATAGTGTATTTTGACCTTACAGAAAGAAAGCAACATCAAGCTTGGAATTGTGCTATCAAGGCTACCCTTATGTTATTTATCCCTCTTGTGTGTGTTAGAGCTTGTTTCTAGGGCTTTTCTAAAGATCTTGAATGAGTATTTGTAGAGGAATAATTACTAGAAACTGGTACAATCTGGATGTGTTAGTTCTATGTTAGGGGAAAAAACAGGAGCAGAGAATAGGGCTGATGCTTCTGCCAGCCACCTATGTAAGCAATTATAATGCAAAGTGCATCTTAAGCAATTTAAATCCTTCAATTGAAGTTCTTATCTACTGTCTAGTTAGAACCACCTCAGTAACATTAAACAACTTTCTCTGCCATACTTGATATGGTTTTTACTCCAAATAAAAATCCACTTTGAGTCATAAAGTGATGATGCCCTTTTACACAACTTGATGGATGTTTTTTGTAAGACGTTTTTCCAGTTTAATCACCCCTGTTAATATTCATAAATTATATGAATGAATGAGTGAATGAATGACCAAAATCTGCTTATTAATAAAATAGAAGTCAGCATAATTCTTAACTATTCATTCTACCAACTTGATACAGAAAATACACATAATTTTACTGACCATTTTCCCCACCTTCATTAGATGTTCATATGTTATTATAAAGAATGTGTTCAAAGACTTGTGTGCAGTACTGTCCAATTCTTTTTAAAGACATTTTTTCTAAAAACAGAAATATATTAAATCCTTCTGAAAATGTTTACATTTGACATTTGCCAAATTTACAAATAAATGTGTGACCTGTGCATTTCTTACATTAAAATTTGAGTGCAGCAGTGATAAATAAATAAATCCAGGGTTAATGAACTTTGTGAAACATCTCTGAAATTGCAATGCATTGGCTCAGTTACAGTTAAATCTGTGAACAGCCATTATGTTAATGAAATCATTAGAGCTCTGTTCATTAAATGTTACTTGAAAAGCTGTTTCCCAAAGCTCTTCACATTGTGAGAATGAGACAGAGCCTGAAAATATTCATTCTCAGACATAAAGGGCTGAGAAGGAGATAATGCAAGAGGCTGATATCAGAACTTTGTTCACTTCTGAAGGTCTAGATTCAGAGTGGTATTAAGTGGCCAGCAAAAACATATGGGGTAGTTTCATTGCAAAGTCCCAATGAAGCATAAACACATTTCCAAATTGGGGATTTTTTTTTTTTTTAAATTTTACACAGTCCAGTGTTTGTTTCCTTACCAATATAATCTGGTGCCAGTACCTTCCATTCTGTCCCTAATTTCTCTCAACTCTCTCAAGAGTTTAATTATTATTTTTTTAAAAAACATCAACTATGTTGCCATTATAGTTTAATGTATATAACCATAATACTCCAACCTGCCACCTCTATGTACAAAAATAATGACTGCTTGTCTTTAGAGGTACACAAAAGTTGTCCACAGAAATGTGTGTTTGCTTTTGACACATCTTGCCACTACACTTATGAATATTTGATTGCTGTGTGCAATTCCTTCATTGGAAGTGAGTAAGACTGAAAAATCTCCAATTTTGTGGTCCAAGACAGAAGCAGAGTTCCTTCCCACTAAAATAAAGAAAAAATAGCTGAAGACTTGAGATTTTAAAACTGCAAAAATTACTTAATATTATTTTCACAGTTTCCTTCTCTTTTACTCACCATCTTATGGTATATCTCTGTCCTTACCAGTTATTCTGGAGTGTTAAACAGCTTCCTCTTATTGGTGATTCAATCTCAGCCAGGCACCGCGGGAGCACCAGAATTGTTCTGTTGAGGGCTCAGGAAAGATGCGATGGTATATTATGTATACGCTGATGATACCACAGATCAGACTTGATTATTTCCCTTGAACTTCAAATGTTATTTCAAAGTTAATTCTTATCTGGGCTTGCAAATGTGTACCCTGTTTTTCATAACCATGAGGCAAATGCAGTTCCCATTCATTTTAATAAGACACCAGAATGCTTACTGAAAAAAAGCTGTGATGAAAGACAACCTAGGAATAAATATTGATATTTACATGTTCTTAGATGCAGTTGTACAATTCCTTAAAAAATTCTGAGGTCCCCTTGGTTTGCTCAGTTGGATGACAACTTTCTCTCCTTGAAATCATAGGGGTGGAAATGTGCAGGCTGAAATTGTAACAGCAATATAAAATGTTATGAACAGATAAGCAAGATAATTGTGATTATTATGAAATTCAGCAACCTTAGCTATGCAGCTTCTTTGCTCTCTGTGTTTGTTACAGGTGAATAGCCAATTACAAAATTTGATCCATTAGCTCACCCTCTCTGTAAAATGTATATGTGCATTCCTAAGATACGTGTGCTTACTTTTTTTTTCCTAATGTCCCAGTATAGTGTTGCATTAATGCTAGGTACTCACAGGAATATTGGACGGTCTGATATTGGTAGGAATATACAGTATGCAGCTAGCATAGCAGTGATGAGTCAGGGCAACAGTCAATCAATACTGTAAATTATTGTTTTTAACATTGTAATCATGTTGCTGCTTACTCTTCTGTACTTCTGTCAATGCTTATCTCATGCTCCCAAATTCATGAACTTTTCTGTACTACAAAAGTCATAGAATCCAATGAAAAACTTACTGGTATAATTCATTGGATATAAACTCAATATAAAATAAACCATAAGTAATATTCTTGCTCTTTTTTTTCAAAAAGCCTTTCTGGATTGGCACAGAAACCGTATAAGGAACAAAACTTCTTCAAATCCTTATGCATATTTAAATTACGAGATCCTCTTTTGCTCTACAACTTTGGACTGGAAAACCAAAAGCCTTGGCATCTTCAACAGATATTTTTTCATTACATTGTGAAAGGTAGAGGAGAGTTAAGTGCAGAGCTCATGTAGTAGAAGACAGGTCTGTGCAGAGACACATTGCTCGCTAATATCAGAAAGATGCAGTGCCTGCTTCCCATTACTGCTTATTAATGTGGTTGCAGAACAATGCTGCAATGACTATCAAGCTTCCAGTCCTAATGTCAGCTAGTGCATAGTCAGGTCTATAGCACCTGCAATATGTCTGATGTTGATGAATCCACTGATATTAAACTTTTGGGGGTCTCTTACTGAAGCAACTCCCCAAGTTTCAAGATTAAGAGCTTCCACTAGACACAGGATGTACCACAGCAGATTTTTCTTTTTTTCTGTTTAGGTACCTCAATTTAATTGACATATTGACCCGCTTCTAAGCCATGGAGAAATTTCAAACTGAATGCTATTAAAGGTGACCTTGCATTAGTTATATCTGATATATTATGGCTAGCTATTACCTTTTGAGTTCAACAGTGGTCCGATACTTGAATGAGATTTAGATAGGTATAGCTCTTGATTATTGCAATATGAGGTCCTATCCCAAAAATTCCACCATGTTACATGAGAATTGGACATAGAAGTAACAGATTTACTCCCTTTTCATAGCACAAGACACTGATTGATTTTTCAGAAACTAAATTAGCACAGTGGAAACTCCCTCAGTAAATACATCCCTCTCAGCTACTAGTCTGGCTCCTGAGGGTAAGGTGCTGGCCTTGAAGTAAGAAAGCCTGAGTTTAGCTCCTTTTCCTGTTAGCAGTCACTATGATGACCTTCAGTAAATGCCCCTATTCTTTAGTTTTAATGTCTGTTAAGTACAGCTAATGATCTTCACCCTCTTCAGTGGAGTGGATTCATAAATGTATGTGAGAGAATCTACACTGTAGAGTTATATAATTTTATTATTTCAAAGAAGTTATACATCCACAGACAAAAAATGACAACCTCTTCAGTGTCTTTTAGGAAAGAGTTAAAGGGCAAGAAAAAGAAAGCCTTCATTTCCCAGATAGTTGCACAAAGCATCCCTGTATGATACTGTCCTGTTGAAGTCAAAGGCAAAATTCTCATGGACCACAAGAGAACCAGGATTTATCTCAAGATTTTTAACATAACAGCCGAGTTCACAGACCTGACCTAATACCGAAGTCTAAAGCCCTAGTGAAACAAGAGGAGCAGCCTGCAGCTACCGTTGTTTAAAGAAAAAAAAGATAAGAAAAAAAAAAAGACAAAAGGAGGAGGATGACGAAGAAGGAGGTAAGGAAGTATACTCAGAATGGACAAAAGGAGAGTGCCCCAAAGATCCTGCTCAAAAGATTCAGGCTGTGCAAAATACAGCTATAAATTGCTAAAAGATATGCTTTCTTGTGAGATGTCTTGTACTTCCCACTTCTTACTGAGCTGGAAATACCCTAAGGACAGCCTTTCATCCGTTGAAGTATTTTGTCATTTCTGTACCTGGGAGTCAGAGCAGGAAATATACAGCAGCAAAGCAATCATTACAGAGTCCTAGTAATAACAATAACAATAATAATAGTAATAATAAATAATTCCTGTTAGAAAATCTCCCTTTGGATGACCTATTCACATTATGCACTATAACCCCCTAAAGAAACTGCAAATGTTGTCGCTGAACTTTGTGCCTCAGAAAGTCCCATGCCATAGGAGAAGGCTGTTAGCTGTATGCTTGCTTTTTATTATGACGTCTTTTTTCTTTAATCTAAATTTTCAAATTCTGCTCAAAGAATGCTTCCAGGGGGGCAGGCAATATAGGTATTGTTTCTATTTATACAGAGAAAAGATTAATTCTTGGTTTGACGTGAATAATGCAGCCCTCCCAGCAAAGCAGGGTTAGTAATGTGCCTTTCCATCACTCAACAGAAATAAAAGACACAAAGACTGCTCATCAATGGGAGATGTAGCAGGGAGCATGTTAGCATTCTCTTCTGGGCTGTTGCACCCGCCTTCAGGCAGCTCTTGTATATGTGGGAGAGCAGATGGGACCATAATCCCACATCTTGTCCCACACCAGGCAATGCTCACCCATTGTTGCTCAGTTTAAGGAGACTAAATAGAAAAAGGTAGCATTATCACCTGCATCTTACAGCAGGGAAGAAACTTGGGAATCTGGTATTTGCTGAGGTCATATGGAAAATTTGGGGGACAGCTGGAAAGATATAAAGTCTCCATCACCAGGCCAGTTAGCTCACCAGCCTGCATCTGTTTTAGTCTGATGTCTCATGAACTCATAAAATTCTAGGGTTGACAGAGGAGTCAATGGACTATTTGTAAGGGATCCATGAAAGATACCTAAGTGGCAGTATGGCTTAAATAAACTGTTTCAAGAGAGTGATCTTTGTGTAGCTGGAACAGCTGCATTACTTGAAAGCTGAGTTAAAATTATGTAGCACATTTTAAAAAATTCAGGCCAAATAGGCTTTGCACCACACACTCATGAAGGTGTGTGTTTTATTATAATTCCAAGAATTATAATAAGAATTTCCAACTCATTTGGCACGGCAGCACACTGAAACTCTGCATAGCATATAAAGCAGGAATACCGAAATGATATTCTGCTTTCACTGTGTGTTTCTGCCTATTAAGAGGTAGTTTTATAAAGAGCAAGTATATAATTTCAGATCATTTCTGAATCCCGAGAATATTACAGACCCCTTGACTAATGCAAGTGACCTTATTTATTTGATCCATAAGTAGGCAGATAATAAACAATGTGATATCACAAGTCATAGAGAATACAAAGGAGATTGTCAATGCATAGAATCTAACCTGAGGCAAGAGATTATTTGTATGGTCAGATTTTTGCTTCAGATCAACCCATTCACTCCCAGACAGGAGAATTTGACCCTGAAGATGAAAACAAAATTATCCACAAGCTTTTTTTCTATTTCAAATACTTTCATCCTACTTTACAACCCACCCTTCTTTCACAGATCTTATTTTTACGCTGGCCAAGTAAGGTTCTTCAAGAGTGGTGCACAAGTTTCCTTAATTTTATGCAGGGGAGACAAAATAAGAGTCTGAGAAATGTCACTGTTTTACTAACGCCATTGTACTGACCTCCTTCACAGTAAGAATTAGTAGCCTGAGAGAAAATAATGCTGTTTTTAGCCAAGTGGTTAAGGATCCTTATTCAATCCATGCTATATTTTTGGTTTTGCTTAGTCAACAACAATTTAATGGTAGCATGTCATAAAGTTAATTTTAAATGAAATGTATAGTTATATTATACAACAGTTTACACAATAAAAGGTCCTAGTTTTGAGACTATAGAGTAATTTTCCACTCTTCTTTGTAAGAATAGTTTTCTAATCAGCAATCAGAGGGATGATCAGAACTGGGGGAGTGGGATAGTCATAGTTTGCCTTTTTCTCCACCTCCTTCTATTCTTTTCTTGTCAAATTGCTCACCTTAGTACATCAGGTTCATTTAACTCTTAACATTTTCCAATTCCAATTCCAACATATTCCAAAAATAGTTCAATTTTTCTCAAGAAGGTCAGTTTCCTGACATAACGATTGTTTTTATAACAATATCAGCTTTTGTGTCTATGTATCACAGACTAATCTGTAAGAGATAATGGGTGAGAGGAAAGTTCCAAGGATCCCTATTTCATTATACTGTGGTATAAATGTATTCTTACACCAGTGCCAAAAATAGAATTACAGCATATTCTTTTTAAATCTTTAACGTGAAGAGCAATTCAGTAACACTCATTTGCTTAAAATTTTTGTTCAGAGGAGGCACATGGAGTAACTTATTCATATGGTACGTTTATGGATTTCAGTTTTGTTTATCCCCTCTTTTAAAGGTTTGCCTTGGTGTGAAGATCCAGACAGCATCCTTGCTCTACTGCAGATTCAAAAGGGACTGTGCTGCATTTTGGGCCTTGCATTTTGAGTATATTCAGCTAATTTATAAACTTAATTTGGGAAACAAAATATAATTTAATGTTTAAATCTACTAGTGTTCACAAAGCTGTTTATAGCTCTCTATCAATCATTTAGCACATGCTTAAATCCTTCTTAAGTCAGTCTGCTTAGGTAAGCATGTCTTGCTGAGGAAGGATGGTTAAAGTCAGGAAAAGTGCAAGGGGTTTGTCGACAAATGTCTTTCAGTCCACCAGCTTTTCTTTTTTTCCCTTTCCGAGGAGCACTACCGCATGTAGCTGGAAGGACTTTTTCATCACTGTATTCTTTGGGTCACCCTCAATGGTATTACCCATTGAGGCAACTCCTAATGCAGTGTCTTGAACAACTTCTAGTTTCAGCAAGCAGGTGTACAGAAGTCATTCCTATTTAATAGATTCTAACCTGATACTGATTTTTTTTTTTTTTAAACTATTAATCATGGATTTGTAAATGTACTTAAAAATACTTCTACAGTAGCCAGATAAGCATGAATCACTTCATCCATTTGTGATTCAGGAAGGCAGCTCTAAAGCTTTTGCAATCACTCAAAAACAATACAGTGTTCCTACCACTGTCAATATTTCACATAGTTGGGTCAGGAACTATGGTTGCAAAGAGCATTGAATTATGGATCTGTACTTTTCAAACAACAAGGTCATTTTTTGGAGCTGTTGGCCACATGAGTCCACAGAAGGACGTTTAATTGATTTTGCACAAGTGAGTTAATGGGTGAAGGTCACAACTGTAATGCTAAACTTTCCCAGAGTAGGTAACCCTTTAATGACTCCCATTGTCCATGCAAATTTTGACACCTTTGATTCTCAAGAATATGGTCATTGAGAAGGAAAGAGAAAATGAGGTATGTCATGAAGCAAACACAGAGTGTGAAACTACAAAGACAGAAGATGAAATGGAGGGTTAGTATTTGTGAATTGTGATTATTGATGTGTAAATTATACAATGAAATAAACTATTCTGCCCTTCCACCCACCAAGGCTTTAACTGCCCAAATGAGCATATCTGGATAAGAATCAGTTTTGGCATGTACCTCCTGATATTAAATGATGTGGAAAATTTTGGTTCTACAGATGAGTTCTCAAATGCTCCACACGATGAAAACCAGAATAAAAGTAATTCAAAAGTATGATTAATTTTAAAATACATATTGGGAAAGAGAGTATTTGGAGAGGAGATGCAAAAACACACAGGCCCATGACAGACTACACTGTGAAACCTGCAGTTTAATCCTCAGGAAAAAGAAAGGAAAAAAGGAAAAGGAAATTATGTATTTGGGAATGTATCCCATAGACATTTAGCAAAACCCATGAAGGGACATGGCCTTTGTGGGATAAGAAATTGGTAGATAGCTAAAAAGCAGGTATCTTTGTGTTAGTGAGTCTTTCGTATGGACATGGAAATGTGCTACAAATATAGGGATTTTGCTGGCAAAATCTTGTTAAGTCCATGGACACTAACATATCTATGGTGTTGGTCTTAAGTGTTGGTATATTTGTTGATTCTGCCAGGTTGATTGTGTGCTAGTGGCATTAATTTGTCCTAAGTTTTGTTTTCCTTTAGGCTGCACAGGAGCACTGGACAGAATTCTGCTTCATTGAGGCAGCATTCCTTTCAGAGTCCCTTGGTGTAAAGGGAAATCTGAAGTATACCAGGTGCCTTTTGGATTGCAGTACAATTCTTCCTTCCTAGGCAACCCTTACTTAAATTTCAAATTTATTTTTTTCACAGATACTGACAGGAAACTAACTAGCATATCTTAAAATGTTTTGCTAAATAAATTGCCACAAAATTTCAATAAAATAAAATAATATGAAGAAAATTAAGAAGAGCAGATTGCTTGTAGAAAATAGCAAGAGTTTTGTGAGAAATGTCAAATCAAAAATGGCCATTTTCATTACCATTTTCAGAGGAAAAAAAAAAGCATCTATCTAATCTATCCATCCATCTGTCTCAACAGAGAGGGAGGTACTGGGGGAGACACATAAGAATGTGTATGTATCTGTGTTCATAGGTATATTTGTAAATACACACCAGCAACATCACGAAAATTCTTACGTTGATAGTAGGAGTCATTTCACACACTTGTGTAACCAGAGCAGGAAAAAGAGGTTGAGATTAGTCCTCTTTTACTTTCCCAATGCCAGTGTGTATCAAAAGCCAGAACTGCTGCCAGAATAATTTAGACAGGCCAGGTTGCTGTGCTAAGTTCCAGATGCTTTTCCTGGGTTGCCTGTGGGTAGTTCTGCAACCTGCAGCTGTCAAGGGTATTTGGAGCAGCCACAGCACTGAGTGCTATCATTTTCCGCTGAGCAAAGTGGGCTGGAGATTGCATGGAAAGACTTTCAGTTTGGCCGTCTCTGGTTGGCATGTGAGTTTTTATAGCCCCCGGAAAAATGTGTGAATGTGCAAGCGTGTGTTTATACAGATGAGCGGGTTGGGAATTTCTTCTCCTACAGAAGTTCTTCTCTCTCTAGTTCATCAATACTGTCCACACTTCATAACAACCCCTCCTCACAGGATCAGGGATTTGCTCCAAGGGGAGCACTGTGGTTTCATTCCCAATGTAGCAATGTAAAATGCCTGATAGAACTGCTTCACTGGCTACGTAACTGCACTTGCCACATGAGTCCTGGGGCAGGAGATATAATTAAAGTCCGTCCCTCTGGTTGTCTGCAGCCCAGGGTCACCTGCCAGGATGCACCCCTATGCAGAGCCAGTTTGCAGGGGTTATTTTTCCTACCAGGACAAATGCATCCTGGCACTGTCATGCAGCAGGAAAAAAGTCATTCTGGTACCTAATTGAAATGTGGTATATTTTTTTCCTCCTCAGATTTCATAACCAAACCACTCTTGCATGCGTTTTTCAGTGTCAAAAATAAATGTACTTGGTTGTTTTCATAATTGTTGTCTTCAATTACTGAGAATGAAAATAAATATTAACTTCTAGACTTCCATCAAAATATTTTATTTTATACCTACTTTTTCACAGAAAACAAATGCAAAATTTGTTTAGTTGCTGTATTTTGTTTGTTTTCTGCTTTTTCTGATCTCACAATCTAAATACTGTTCGAGAAAGGTCTGGATACACTTCAAAGTCAAGGAGCATGCAAAATTCACTGTGATAAATTACATGTTTTAGGCACAGTGGAGTTGAATGTGGAGAATACAAATCTGTGGGGCCTTTTCTTTCAGAAATCTTTGTGTGTATTTGTGTGTAGGTGTGCAAGCACATTCCTGGTATTTTCCCACTGAAAATTGGCACTCATTAACCTGTGTGTACACACTTTTATTTGGATAATTATCATCAGGATATTAGTTTTATGTCAGTCTTCACTCTAGCTAGACTTTGCAAAAGACTCTAAGGAAACTTAATCTGCACACTACACTGAAATTCAATGGGATGTGTGCATATACCTGATTTAGGCAACTCTGAAAACACAGCTGTCACAAATGTATGTTCATATTAACAGCAGAAATTTCAGTGTCAATGAATGAGAAAGCTTATGTCACTTTAGGATGATTTTACAGCACAGAAGACATGCAAGAGAGTTGTATGTAATGTAACCACATTTTCTGTACTATTTTATTAGGGAGGAAAAGTTCACTGCTACGACATCTGAAGAAAACCACAAAGACCCTTTCCTGAAGTCTGTAATGTGAACAGGTTACATTTCTATCAAGTTCCACATTCTCATTACAAGCTTTTTAATGAGAAGGGATTAATTTTCTGCCATTTTCCATTCTCATTACTACTCAGTCAAGGGAACGAGGTATCAGGAGTTTAATGCCTAATTTATATTCAATGAATCTTAGTAGTGAGCTGCACTCTTTTGACCTTTTCAATATTTTATACTTTGATTGGGTGGTCACTTGACTCCTGCATTGTTTATAGCCTTACTATAGTAGCATATAGAAGAAAAAGTGGACTGGCTATCCAATCAAAACTGCAAAATAACAGAAAGGTCAATTTAATACCATACACATGTATCAGTTCAAAAATATACACAGCATAAACTTTGGAAATCTTTTTCCTGTCAGAACTACAGGAATTAAAATGACACTCTAGTCCATGTGATCAACCTTGCAACCAGAAGTGGGGATGAGGGTGGCTTTCCCTTCCTCCTTCAGTACTCACTCAAACCTATGAGCAATAGGATAAAGATTTACAAAACTACTTTGTCACGTTTTACAGTTCGGTTACCAGTACTTTGCACAAAGGCCCATTACTGCAGGAGTAAGATGCAAGAAGCAGGTCCATTGTACTGCCCCTAGCTAACGTTTCTTGAAATTCTCATTAAATATCTATGAGAAATATTTTAACAGATTTTTATAAGACTTGTATAGTAAAAGTGAGGTGATATAAGGTCAGTTGGGAAATTTTAAATCTATGAAAAACTGAAATGTAATGCCAGATGATTTAAAAAAAAAAACACCTAAAAACAAAATTACCAAAACAATACGATGTATTTCTGGTACCTCATTTGAATTGACCTGACTAAGCAACCAAAAATTTGGAATCAAATTTTCTCTGATGTGCACACCTTTACAAATTCATACAAGAATGAAACTTCTTATCTGTTAGTTTCTTTCAGATTTATTGTAGCCCAAAGATACCAAAACATCCCTACACCCTGCAAAGAACTGTACCCTGAAAATATAATACCCAATTTACCCCTTCTTTAAAGTGGATTGTGTACAAATTTATGGCTACAAAGGTATTATGACATTATTTAATTTGGAGTCATTTGCAGAAGTGATGAAATCCAAAATTACTAGCAGAAAACATTCAGAAAAGAAAGAGCTAATTAAAATAAACAATAATCCATTTGATTTTTGTGTGAAGCTTTCTATCTATTTTTTTAATTAACAGAGCCTGTTTACAGAGCTCTGATAATTATTCTTTTAAACCTGACTAAATAATTAACTTATGTCAAACAAATACCACTTCATTACTGAAAAGAAATATAATTGATGTTCTGTAGCCCTCTATATAATAAACATACTATTAATTCCTTAAGTATTAATTCTCAAAATCCACGTTCAACAGTCAGTTATAATTAATTTGCCATACAATACATGTCTTATTAAATGTAAATTAAATCCAATTTGAGACCCATCGTTTAAAGCATTACTCAGAATGTCATTGCTGGACTTCCCCAAAGAAATGTCATTTAATACAGTTTGTGAGGCCAGAGGGAGAAATAACAGTTTGGGTAATGAGGGCACTATCAGGCCTGTGCAATTTTAACTGAAAGAAAAATTAATATATGAGATCCTTGCAAGACAAATTAGAAAGAAGAAAGTGATAAAAAAAATAATGTGAATACTGAAGGGACTCTTCACCTTAAGTGCGCCCGGTCAAATACATTTTTAGCCTCAATGATATCAAACTGAAATACAAGAAACAAACGATACATGCCTATTTCAGTAAAGGCAGAAGTTATTACTGCAGAACATGGCGGAGTAAGTCACCGTTCCAAATAATATACAATTATGTATAGAGGGGTTTCCGAGCCCAGGTACCCCCAGCTCACAGCCCCAGCCCCAGCGGGAACCTGAAGGGGGCCTACAGGAAGGCTGGGGAGAGCCTGTTTACAAAGGCCTGCAGTGACAGGATGAGGGGCAATGGCTTTAAGCTGGAGGGGAGCAGGTTTAGATTGGAGATTAGGAGAAGGCTCTTTACTGTGAGGGTGGTGGATCACTGGAACAGGTTGCCCAGGGAGGTGGTTGAGGCCCCTTCCCTGGAGATATATTCAAGGTGAGGCCCGATGAGGCCCTGGGCAACCTGGTCTAGTTGGGAGTGTCCCTGCTGACTGCGGGGAGGTCAGACTTGATGGCCTTTGGAGGTCCCTTCTGGCCTGGACAATTCTATGATTGTATGAATGTCCCTCATGCACAAAGACAATGCACCTTTAGGGATTAGTTATTTCAATTTCCAGAAAATAATTACTCTGTAAGTGCCTAAGTAGTAAAGCAAAAATATTTTGCATTTGTCATTATGAAAGAAGTTCAGATGGACAGTATGTACGATGGAGTAATTAACAACAAAAATTTGTTGGGCAGGTGGTAAAACAACAGATTATAAAAATAGGTCTGAGTATCACTCAGAACCTGTCTTCTGTTTTGCTACAGCTTGGTAATAAATTTCAAGACAATACAGCTGAATTTCTTGTGAAGTTCTTTGCATTCCCACTATAGAAAATTCTAATCATTAAGCTGAAGGTGATGCCTTCAATAGATTAAATGTGGTTACTTCAGGATATAGTACATGCCATAAATTAAAAGGAAAAACTCTTAACATGATCCCTACGTATGGTTGCAATGTTAATAATGGAGCAAACTGTAGGTATTCCTGCTATGAAAAACCCTACACATTCAGAACATGGCAACAACATACTCTGGTTTTTCTTTTTCTCCTAAAACTGCTGTTGTATCAACAACTGTATTCCTCTAATCTGATCTCTTTGGTGAGACTATGAGACAAGGCTGAACAATACATGGTTACTGTATAAGAACAGAAAGTATAGTAATATTTTGAGACTTTCTTTTGTATAGACAAAATATGCAGCAAAAAGTGGTGAAGTGACATCTAATTATCTAGTCACTTCTGGGAATATTCTGAAGGGAGGTTACGGTATGTATGGTATCTATTCAGTCCATTAATCATTATATGCGTAGGTTCCTGGGACGGATGCATTTGATTTTTGCCTGCTTTACCACTTATTTTGGTATGTTATGTCATGCTTAGCAGTATCAATAATGTATGTAGATGTAGACATATATTAACACCATGTATAAACACACTATGCTTATAGATCATAGAAACATTTAGGTTGGAAAAGACTTTTACTACCATTGAGTAGATAAATATATGTTGATCTTATTTTTTATTAAAAATTAAACACTGTGATAGAAACGCTATGTAAAAAAAAAAAGAAAGAAAAAAAGAAAGAAAAAAAAAAACCCCAAGCTCTTTCTCTTCATTCTGTTAACTCTCACAACTGTGTTTTGCTGGTTTTCTTCTAATGCTTCCAGTTCCCTGTGATGGCAAAAGCAGTTAAAGGCACTTTGGGCCTTGCAAGGCTGAGTCATATCCTATACATTTCCAAAGAGTCTAAGCTATCTAAGAGTCCCAAGTCCCATTTTCAGAAATGAATTAGGCATTTGAGTCAATAATCCTCAGGGTAGTCTTGCAACCACAAATAAGTGAGCCAACTTTAAATTGACTAACTCAGGTACCGGTAGCAATCTAGTTGTGGCAACACTGAGTTTACTGCATCATATATTAAGTCCTATATTCCTTTGAGAATTAAGCCTTACAAACATAATTCATTTTTGGAAATGGAACTTGGGCTTTAAATCACTTAGGTGTCTCCATTAATTGTATTCTTTATACCTAGAAACCCTACTTTTTCTGCTGTGTTCTTGTGGGGCTTCAACAATACTTTTTCTATGGAGACTTTCTGTTCATGGTATCTTTCAGAGCAATTATATAGCGTCATGGTGAACATATCTGCTACTTTCTGAGGGAGAAGAATGTGAAAGAATTCACTGAAGACTAGCCAAGGACTCTAGTGAGCTCTACATGAAGGCATTTGCTGTTTTGTGCTTTTGTGTCATACTGTGAAAGTTAGGAAGATAAAATAAACTTCTCCTTTACCTCTCAGCTAGATATTTATCCTCTGGTGCCATTCTACTTAGTACAGTATTTTCTTTTTCTTGTGTAGAGGTCAAAGATGAAAAGTTTCATTTGAGCAAAATTAATTTAGTATTCAATTGGTCTCCAGTGATCAGAAAGTAGCATAAGAAGTGGGAAGTAAAATACATTCCTTTGGGTATTCATGGGGAATATACACCTGTCATTGAACTAGCTGATTTGCAGATTTCATTTCTGTTGCACATAAAATCACAGCTTGGTAATTTTATTTTTATTTTATCTTTTGGCAGTAAATAATTTATCTCATATTACAAAGGAAGCTGTAATGCCAGAAGAAGGAATGACAGAACAACAAATTAAAGAACAGCTCTTAAAAGTCTGGAAAACAAAGTTCTGGTGAAGGATGGCTCTTTCTGCTACTATCAGTTGACCTAGAACTGCACTCACTCTTGCTCCTTAGCAATGGCTAAATTTACATGTTATTTCAGCAGCATGCTATCCATCAAAGCTCTTAGTTCTGTAAGCCCTATATAAAACTATTGGCAGCTTTCAAGTACTAACAGAATTTTACAATGCCATTTGTATCTTTTACCTGTTCCATTTTTAAACACTCCTCAATACAGAAAAAAATCAAAATTCAAGATCTTCCTTTACCTGTGACCCCTAGGTTAATCTTGACCACCACCTCCCTCAAAAAAAAAAAAAGCAAGCTCCAACCAATAAACAATGCAGCTGCAGAATGGTAAAGCTGGGATTCATTAACATTAATTGTATAAAAACTTCTCTTACATCTCTATCTTCTTTTGCTGGACTTTTGCCCATTCCTTCTGCCAACTCTTTTTTTCATGCATTTTTCAGCACTTGGTGCTTTTCATAAACTCTGTCTTCTGGAATAAACAGATTGCCTGA
The DNA here is from genome assembly GCA_013399435.1 of Arenaria interpres. Taxonomy (NCBI): domain Eukaryota; kingdom Metazoa; phylum Chordata; class Aves; order Charadriiformes; family Scolopacidae; genus Arenaria; species Arenaria interpres. Next base: position 10,391 of record VXAK01006359.1, on the reverse strand, counting down.
ATCTCAGCTTTACACTTTTAAAAGTAAATTTCTCTCTTTTATATTTGTTTTGGAGAGCAACTCAAGAACATGAGCTAGTGATTCAAAAAAGCAAACAACAGGAATTTGATAATAATTCCTGCTTTAAAAAAATAATTCATTTTTTTACCCAACTCACAAATTTTGACTGTAATTTGTTGGAAAATGAAATTTATTATTTTTTAACTCTTTTTGTATTGGGTTTACCCCTTCTTTGTCCACTTACCCATCTTGCCCGTTATGGCTTTTAGAGTGATGTGCTGACTTGCCAAGCCACATACCATTTGTCTCTCTACCCCATCATTTTCATCAACCTTTCAAATTGGTTGACATCTAAAGTGGTAGGAGATATACCAAAAGGTAGACTTAGCAGGTAGATCAGCTGTTATGTTCGAGGAACTATATTTTCTCTATCTCAGTTCAGCTGAATCATGTTCTGTTAGTGCATTAATTTTAATGAAGTTTTCGTCTTTCTAGCCAATGAATCTTTCTGCTCTTGCATTTCTCCTAAGTATTACTGTATGTACTCCTTATCTTCCTCCGCTGTCCTGAGAAATGAACACTGGTCAGTACATGATGGCTGTGGTACTATCTGCAATGTCTCATGAAAATTTTAGTTCCGGGACTCCTCTGACCCAGTATTGTCTCTGAAGCACTGTTTTCTAGGTACACTGCACCTCCTAAAGTGCTCTAAAGTTTCCTGTTTGATTTTGATTTCCATGATGAATCGTTTTATGACTCAGGAGGAAGAAAAAAGACAAGCTTACACAAACTGAAAAAGTTTTGTTTTCTTTCAAAGCTGTCCTTGGAAAGAAACAGATACGGTATGAGAGAATGGATTGCCTTCATCAAATAGTCACTTGAGTTTAAATTATTTCTGCCAATTAGGTATTTTTTCCAACCAGTTGCATCTTATGGAAAGTTAGATGAGTTCATTACATCCATAGAAGTAACTCCTGAATATGTTCTTCAAACAAATGGAGAATAGGAAATATCACATGATGAGTGAACAATCCTCTTGCAACAAGCTTTTGTAATATAGCAACAAGATATTCAAGATTTGCTACACTGCAAATTATTCATTTGAATTGGTCCCTAAGTGTCGTGTGGTTTGAAAATGTATATGCTAAATCAATTATCTTCATATGCATACAAAGTTAAATTCACACAAACCATCTAGTCATAGATACATACAATAATAAGCCTCTGTCTTTGATACTTACACTTAACTTTCAGTGCTGTAAGATTTTTCATTTTCTGTCCTCAGTCCCAATTCTGATACTGCTGTGCATGGAAACTAGCATTAGAGGCGCAGATAAGCCTTTGAATAAGCTCTATGTTATTTGTGTGTGATAGGATCCCAGTGTAAAGGCTGAACTTTCGATATTTCCAAATGGAGTAGGGAAGGGAGTATTAATTCTGACATACAAAGTAAAAGAGAAGCAATGTGGGGCAGAGCATGCTAAAGATTAGGGTTCCTATTTTACTGCAGCTGTTGGGTGTAGAAGCAATTTTTAATCTCCCTTCCTTCTTAGAGGTCACTAGCAATTGCTACAAGAGCATCATAGTTTTTGTACCTTTGTGTCTGGTCACCTGGACAAAGAGAGCTATGCACTTTGTGCAAATTAAGCAGTGCTTGGTTATTACCCTAAGAGTTGTTGCCCTGGGAAAGTGTTTGAAGCATTTAGGATCAGTGCACTGTGGTTCTCCTAATGCTTCTTTTCCACAGGAGCATTAAGTAATCTCCTGTCCTCATCACCATGCCCCATGAACTTCACAGTATATTCAAAGGATGGTCTTGCCTTTGACTGCCAACAAAGAGAAATATGCTAGTTGGAAAACAAACAGTAAAATTTCCCAGAGGACAGTAATTCCATTTTCCATCCCGCTGTGGCACCTTCTGAAGTAAGCTGTCTTTTGAGCATGCTATGGTTGGTTCATGTAACATCTTCCTTACCTGAAATAACATTTGTTGAAGATGAGTCTTGCTGGATTTATCTTTCTTCTTTCCCATATTTAAAATTATTCCTCGCTATAAAATCCTGTAATTTTCAGTGTCTGAATAACGCTCAGATTCACCATCACTAGAATAATGACTCTGAAAGAAAAAATGAAAGGGAACAAGTCATGGCCTAGCTTTGGAAGGATTGGGTAAAGGAAGAGAGAATGAAGAATTGGGAATACATGGCATGGAAAAAGCAGACAGTAGAGATGGGAAAAAAGGACATAAAGAATTTAAGATGAGCGGAGGTGAGGGAGACATCCAGCAGAAAGAGTGTCTTACTGACTCCATTTAACTGTACTTGGAGGCTTCTTGGCTCTTCAAGGAGGACAAAGCACCCTTGAGTATGAATTATATAAGAAGCTCCAGAGGCCAGCTTGTCTGGAGCTGAAGCCGACTATTTACCTATTAATTTTCACTTAAAAATGTGACTGCAAATGTCCATAGAAAATGAATATAAGTAAGTGTTGTGGTTTTGGCTGGACTGACCAATCAGAATGACAGATGGCCCCTCCCTCCCCTCTCTAGAAAAGAAAGGAGAGAAAGAGATTTATGAGTTTAGTTAGTTAGAAGAGGCCGAGCTAAAAAGTAAAATTACAAAACAGAAAATTGATTTTACTTCAAACAAGGACAGTAAGCTAGTCATGTCTTTATGCTTGGGGCTGTTTGACTGAAGAACTAAAGTTCTTACTTGCTCCTAAGTTTACTTAAGCTCTGGATAAAGCAAGACCACCAGAAAAGCATAATAGCTGAGGGCAGGAAAAGGCACCTACAGAATCCAGTGGAAATGGTTTATTCATTTTAAATAACAATTGGTGTGCGCACATGCGCATCTTTTGTACTCAAAAGACCATTACTGACATTTGACTGGAAGGAGCACATGAAGGGTCAGTATATTGCTCAATAGCTCCCATTGCACTTGTATTCCCACAGATCTTACAGTGGAAAAATATCCAGACAGAGCTGACAAGAGTTCAAACTGAATAGAAAACCCACTAGGATACGTTCAAAGCAAATAATTCAATAATGTCTTCATATTCAAAGAGAGGTCACTTTCCACTGTAAGTCCTAGGAAAAGAAGTCTGAATTTCAGCAGGAAAAAGGTGTCATAGGATTTTGTGATGACATAGTTCTTGTTATCATATGGGCAAAGATTGATTGGATAAAAACACGGTGAAAGTAACACTTTGATCCAAACATCTTAGAACATTTGGAAAAGTTTTTCCTGGATCTGATTATAGTTGCGGCTTGTAATTGACATTAGAACTCCTGTAGAAGCCTCTTTCTACTTTTTAAGTGACACATTAGGTCTTGTAGGAATCTTTGGTTCAACTAATCAGCTGATGCAGCGGAGTGAAGGAGGCATTGAAGTGCTCTTTGTGACCCATGACTCTAAAGTATTTTAAATCAAATACATCTTTAGGTACACATTAGAGTAGCCGTAAAGATCCCTTAAGCTGAAGGAGCTGTCACATCTCAAGGACAAAGAGCATCATCTCTATTTGATTCCTACAGTATCATTTAAATATCATGAAAGTGACATAGCAATTGATCCTGCATTTTAAGACACCTTTTTTAAAATAATATTTAGGAACATAGATCTTCATGTCACTTTGCCTCAGCACACAGATCAAGGCAAGGTCAGGACCATTGGAAACAATTTCCCATTGCTTCTTTGAACTGTTTACAAAATAACACAAACATAAAGCAAGATCTGAATCTCATAAGATGTGTGCAATGAATGTTTTACTCTGTTGTAGGCTTTGATAGCTCCAAGAAAATGTGATATATTAATTGTAACTATCTAAATATTATGGAAGAAACCTCTGCAACTGCATTATACTGAATTTTAAGAAACTTCCAATCTGCATCTGTGTCTGGATCTGGGTGTGTTTTAATCCTCTCACCACCCCACTGTGTATAGTGTTAACTGCTTCTAGTCTTAGATCAGTAAACTGACATTATCTGCTACAAAATGCCATCCAGTAATGAGAAGATGTTAGCTGGTCTGATTCTAAACTTTGAGGTGATGACAAGCTTTCCAAAACTATTGACAACTGTATAGATTCTCCATTTACATTACCTGTGTTTTAAAAGCCGTGTCACCAAGAAATAGTTCATCAAATTCATTCCCAGCTGCAAGGTGATGCTGCATTGACAGTACCTGGTTAGCTTCTCAGTCTGCTTTTCTGGAAGGTACAAGTCTTCTCAAGAGAATAAAATGCAGACACTCCTGAAGAAAGAAGCAGAATAAATCAGTCAAATGATACCATGCTTCTCTTTTGTATTTCAGGGAATACTGAATTAAGCTTCTATGCTCTTTAAATTGCAGTTTTCACAAAGACAGTTTGGAATCAGTAAATATCTAAATGCCAGAACTAGCTTATTCAAGTTTCCTTGTGGGTATTCACCTCAATATCATCCACATTATGCATTTAGAAGTGAGCCTGATTGCTGCATTCTGAGCTGTTTCCTTTTTCTGTGCCTTCCCACATTTTGCTCTCTGCAATGCTAGGATACAGAGGAAAATGGAAAGCATATGGTTTTGTTCAATTGGAACTCAGATATCATCTATTTCTGACCTGAATGCTCCCCTTCATGTCTGCTGGTGACATTTAGTAGAGATGGAAACCTGACTAAGAAACAATGGCTAATCACAATAAGAGTAATATTCCTCAACTCTTGTACAGATTGCTATCTTACTTTTTCATTAACTACTATTCATAGGAGCAAAGATGGATCATCTTAAGTTACAGAAAGACTTTCATGGACCCCACAGATTCAAGAGACCACGGCAAGAAAAAATTGTCTGCAGCAACAGAGATGAGGTTCCAACAGGAATGAATGTACCGCTTTGCATGACTAATAGATTTCCTGATGTATGATATCACTCCATCTCCCACATTCTGCCCTACACACGTTTTCTTCAAGCAAAAGAGACATGAGCAAGTGTGATTACATCCCCTTTTTGCACCATAAATAATATGACTTCTGACTGGAGGAAAGAAGAAAAAGAGCCAGTCAAGGAGTAGTCCACAGAGGGTATGGGACAAAGCAGGATGGTGGTTGGTGGATGAACCCAGATTTCTAATAGGGGAGCTTTAGTCTCTCTGAGCAGTCAGGGTACTGATCTCAGCTGACTTGCATCAGGTAACTGATCAAAACTAACTTCTCTTACATGGAGAGACTGCATGACCGTGAGGGGAGACAGTGGTTTAGAGGATGTCTGATTCCTGGATAGTGGAGCAATTTGGAAGGCTGCTTTTGCTGGGAATGTAACTATATCCTGTGAATTTGTCTTGCCATGGCATTTCCTTTGGCTCCATTGCCCACTATCGGGTTCTTTTCTTCTCTGTCCCCTCAGATTTTGAGAGGAAGAAAACTGTTCCTATTTCTATCATTTGCCAAACCTATAAACACAGGCAGCTTCTGTTGTGTGAGAAGTGCTCAGACAACTGTATTAAGTGGGAAGTTCGTGAAATGTGATCTTGGATTAGTTAAATAGAAGACTCCACAGTCCCTCTCCACTGAAGATCTGGGTACCACTGTTTCACATTAAATTATTAATTTAAATGGTCTTTGGCCATCTTCAAAAGCAAAGAGTATTACAGTCAGCTTTCCTATTTCCTTGTACTGGAGCTATGCAGAAAACAAATTCTGAACTGCTGCAAATTGTTGATTCAGTCTAGCATTGGAAATAATATCTATTTTTGAGAAGGTAATGCTCCGTAATTAGAAGCTGAATAATAATTAGTAGATCTCCTTTTCTTTTATATTTCTTGGTACCTTCTGGAAAATTATCATTGCCTTTTCAAAGTTAATGTTACTGTATTAAGGAAAGATATCAATGATAGTGAAACAAAAACAAAATTTAGGGACAGAAAAATAATATAAACCTATTTTCTACATGCCACAAAGTAATATTTATATTGTTTAGTTCTTAATGCTATAGGAGAAAATGAAACAAAGAAATTTGTAAAGAGGCATAGGCCGCAGAATTATACGGAAAACCAACGTTGTCATACACACTGGCAAAATAGTTCCACAGTGATGTGGAAATCTGTGGTGCTATAGCATAATATCTATTCTGTACTCTGTCCAGCCAGATTTGACCAGGTCTACCTGTGTTTGAACATCCTCAGAAAAACTTGGACTTCTTCAGAAGCCAGATTCATTAGCAAAAAACCAATCATTAAAGATATGGAAGTAATATTGAAGGTTTTCAAGTGACCAGTGAACTTGGTGGTTCCTTTTGAGAGTATTTTAATGCCAATTCAGAAAAAAATTTTTAAAGGGCTCAGCAACATTTTTGGACTCAGGGGCTAGGTCTGTACGAGGGAAATAAATGGTGCCTGGGGACATTGTGGGGCCCTGGAAGTTGTAGTCTATCCTGTAGGGATGTTACCCAATGCACCAGGAGCTGGTGTTGACTTGGAAGTTCACAGATAATTCCTGTGTATATTTCTCAGGTACCAGCAGGTAGTCTGTGTGCCACTGCTCTCTTCTGCATGGCTCTATGTTTTAGCAGCATGTGCTAATCAATCTTGCTAATGACGGACTAAGTTTTTGAAGGGCTCTATGGGAGCAAAGTTTTTGAGGAATGTTAAAGCACCTTTACAAAACATCGGTCTAAGAGGGTATTTTGCTAAACTGCTGGAAAATGTTTCCTTCAACCCATAGTAATTTATGGCCTCCAATTTTTAACGTAGACAGAAAATATTAAGCTGATTTTATCTGATAGAATTTTCTTCAGTCATAATTCTAGGGCTAACAAGTAGTTCCTTTCTATATTTTTGTTGAAAGGTAGGTGAGTCCTCAGCTGGTGTAGTTAGTTCAGTTGAACAAAATTTGTGTTTTAGCTTAAATGAAGTTTTGTGGGGGAATTTTCTCTCTCAGCTGGAAGTGCAAATGGGTATTGGCCATGGGTTGGTCCTGCTGTCAATGATAATGGGAAAATTGATGGTAGATGACAGGAACAATTTGTTAAGAGTACCAGCTAACTCCTCTCACAGTTTAAAAATGTCTAATGTGATTGGTTGCTAGATGAACTGGCTGTTCTGCAGAACAGATGGGACTGCAAAATCAGGGCTTGGTAAAGTATGCCAGAGGTGGGGCTAGATCTCATTTTGAGCCTTTGTTAATGAGTGTGGGAGGGGATTGTTTGCCCAGTCTGGAATGGTTTACAGCAAGTGAAATTTCTATGCATACACAGCTAACTCTCATCCCCCCACCTGCAGTATGCCCATGATTTCTTCAGGAACATGTGTCATCGCATATAATATGATCACTAATATAGTGGGAGGTGGTATTAGATAACAGTTTGCTAGCATATTCTTGTATATTAGCAAAATACATTTAAGTCACATGAGAATTTTTACTTAGTTTTGAAGTGCTGTAAGACATTACATGCTAATAATTAGGATAGATGAGAAAGGCTGACTTAACTCTATCACAAGGCCCAAATTGAGGTTTTAAGCCCTGTCTTTTCAATAGGAGCCAAGAGGTAGACACTGGAATATGTTGCAAGCCAATTAAGAGACCAAGTGAGTGCCCCAGCAGAATCAACAAATATTTGGTTAGTAGTTTGAATCTCACCTGTCTCGTACTCAGAAACCATAGTAGATGCCAATTAACTTCAGTGTTTTTAACAAGCTCTCTGACTTTGTACTGAAGTGGACTAAGACCTGCAATATGATTACTGTAGTGGTAATGATCAGCTGGAAGGCAGCTAACAAGGTCTGTGGTTTCCTAAGTACTGTTACACAACCTTCCATCTAAATATTAAACCAAATCAGTCAGGGCTGATCATAAAAGTGGATCACAAATAAAAGAAGATATCGAACCATTTCATAAAAAATTTAAGTATTAGAAGTATAAGGATCATTGTTATTAGAAATTCAGGAATATGAACTGTAAATCACCTTTGTCTTTGTGAGAGCTTTTATTTCGATGTAGACACTTTGGAAGGTTTACCCTTGCAATAACTCCAGGGTATCATTAAGCCTATCTGCACCTACATTTTGACAAGTTTCTGAAGCTGCTCTGATCCCTGCATCATTGCTTATATGTATTTAGACATCAGGACCAAACAGGGTTGTTAATACACAGCGGAAAATTGACTGGCTTGTGGAAATCCAAGGTTTTAGTAGGACTTTAAAATCCACTGTTTTAGATAGTATCAGAATTTTATCCACAGTCATAATATAGATAAATACTCATTAAAGCAAGGACTGAGTGGAAATGTCCAGTTTTCCAGGTAAGCTCCCTACCTACCAAATTCTCACATTATTCTTGTCCTTTCTCTTTACTTCAGTAAAAATTTAAATATTTCAACAAGGAGGAACTGCATCAGTAGGAGAGCTGGAGAGCATCCCACTTCCAAAATATCTCATGGCAATAAGTATAGCATTCTCTCTTGAAAGTAGATCCCTCACAACTGGAGAAACTTTTGATGAATTCTCACATCTCATGACTGTTGAGGTGGTCAATGAAGGTAAATCACCATCTGCCTCCTGATTTTGCAAAACATCTGAATCTACCACTTTATTTCCATTGCTTTTTGGGGGTTAAAATTATCCCAAGTGGAGCAGAAGGAATTTTTGTTAAAAGTGGTATAAATGGCTCTTTTTTTTTTTCTTTTTTTTTCCTTTTTTTTCTTTTGAATCCAGCACTTTTTGCTTTGTTTGTTTTAATGCAGAATAACAGAGAGGAAAACCTTTTCTTTTATACTGGTTCAACTAGTCTGGTTCTTCTTCACCTCCAATTTGTTTGCCTGG
>VXAK01006358.1:723777-742039 GCA_013399435.1 Arenaria interpres | reverse complement strand
CCAAGTAATTACTTTTGCAGCTGTTGGGTAAATTAAATAATAGCTGATTTATCAGCTCATAATAAACAAAAAAAATTTCTGACACCTGGACGGTAACCTTCAAAAGATGCTTCTCATTATCATTACAACTAATCTAGGCCAGGTCAGTGAAGTCAGAAGAATGAAAAATATTGGCACTGACAGAAGATTCCCTGTTAATGGCTTTGTGAAATGAGACAGACACACCTTCTAGTTGCTCCAAAAGTGTGACACTTCCAACAGAGGTAGCCATCAAGTGAAAACAGAGGGCTCATGGAGACCTTAAGAAGTACACAGTGGTGCTGTCTTCAAAAGATGTACGCTGAAGACATTGCCAGCAGGTATTAACTGATGAGGGGAGGCTATAATTCAAGACTTGGTCTTACATATTTCTGAGCAGTTTGAACTCCATTAGCATGCGGATCCTACATACTAACTGGAAGTACTCAGTACTTCTGCCATGAAACTACTGATGTAGCCCTTTTTCAGGAAGTAGAATAGGTTTTGAAGACAGAAACAATTTAGACAGTTGGCCATGACTTTTTAGGGCCTGCATGATATGTTTTGTAACTGAATCTCCTACATCATCATTTTGGTGTTTTCTAGATGAATATACTGATTGTTCAAGAGAGGTAAGTTCCTTTAAATCCCTGTAGCTGACATTCATATGCACACATAAGCAAGGACTGGCATTTCATCATTTACTGTTGTCCTAAAGGACCCTCACTGAGCACCCTGTTAGTGAAGGCATCCAAAGCATTATGAAAGCCTCCATCCTGTCTGTCACAGGAAGCATTACTAAAGGTGTCCGGAGTTGAACATACGAGCTGCCCATGTTTAACTAAAAATACAAGTTATGATCACAAAGGAGAGCCAAGGTATAATTTCAGTCCTCTGAAAATCAGTGCAGATAGAACCTGGAACGGACAATTCCCAATGGGACAAACAGGGCCTGCTATAAGTAAAAACAGAGCAATCCTTCCAGTATAGGAATAAAATGGAACAGGCACGCACAATTTGGTATTACTCTAGCATTACTCTGACCTACCATTTTACTACTCAATATTTTATTGTAAGCCACCTCTGAGCCAAACCGAAAACCACACTGATTATTTTACATTAGAGAGTCTGCTTCATTAAAAAGCAGTAATGTGGGTAATCTGTCATTTTCTTAAGGATATTTTTATACTGAAAATGAACACTGCTGTAGTGGGAAACAGTTTGTGGGCAGAAGTTAGGTGAGGGTGCTAAGTGCTACTGAAATACAGTCAGAGTTGAGGAAAACTGCCACATCACATACCGAAACGAGGTCATCCTTTGTATTTGGAATATGATCCACCCCACATCCAGACACCAGGAACATTTTTTTCCATGAATAACTGTCTGATGAGAAAATAAGGGGAAAAGATAATCTGATACTCTGAATTAAAAGCAATTAAAACTGAGAGGAAGCAAAGTAGGTGGGACATATGTGCTGAGTTTCTGGAAGGTAGAAGGCAGGACTTACAGGCTAAAAGGTATGTGCTGAGATACATTTTCAGTCAGCTAAGATCCAGGTCAATCTAATGGGAATTTTGTAGGTAAATTGTGTGGACAGATGGAAAAATTTGACTTCGATCTCAAACTCAAGACTGGTCTTGCACTGCAGTAACATCATACTATTTCATAAATTATCACAGTTCCATTGATTTCAATTTCTATCAGTCAAGAACCTAGCTTAGCGCTTTGAGCAGTATCTGAGTGATTTCCTGTGTTAAGATAATGGGCAGGAAAATATAACAGAGTTGTTAATTTCCATGCATTGTAGAAACACAATAGCAGCACAATCATCAGACTAACAGACTGCCTCATGGAATTTCTTGCCACAGGATGTTGTGGATGCTGGAAGATTGCAAAGGCTTGCAAAGGATTGAAAAAATTAATTGAACAAACATCTAATAAAGGCTTTTAAACACAAAGATGATCCTCTGGCTCAGAAAGTCCCTAAATATAAAATAATTTTGGCAGTTGATTATTCTGGGAATGTATCGCTATGCTTGTTCTGTTCTTCAGTATCTACCAGAAGCTATTATCTTTCAGTTGTTGGTCTTTGTCTTTCAAACGATGAGTAAAAAACATTTAGAAGAAAAGTGAAAATTTTTATTACAACTGTGATCCTTTCACTATGAGCTGAAGAGACCTCATGAAAAGAAGAAGAAAAAAAAGTTCATTGGTTGATTAAGGAGGTTAAAGCACAGGTTAGCCATTCAAGGACTTGGTCTGGAGTAGAGCTGACAGATTTGCTCAAGACTAAGATATTTCTGAGTCTCCAGGTCCTGAAGATGCTGATATTGTTTTAGGTTCACTGAGATGGTGTGCAGGCCTGGTGCAGATGCTATCTGGCTGACCCCCTCCCAGCATAATGGGTTAGAAATTAAGTCAACAGGTTTGGACTTCTATATATAAAGAGAGAAAACCAAGATGTTTAGTCTAGAAAGGACAAGAGCAAATGAAACTTTTTAGACTTTTGGTCTGACTTGATGTGAGCCCAGCACATCACCACACAGATAAGGAACTTGCTTTTCTTCTTAGCAAAAACCGATGTTTGGAATCAAAGGAATATAGGGACAGTCTAAATTTATGCCATTCCTCGGACGCTTCCCCCAATGCTCAGCAGCACTCTTCTAGAGAACCATAAAAAAGCCCCAAAATTAAAATAAAAATTGCAGGAGAAAGTGATACCACGTCTCAGTTAAATCGTACAAGTTTGTGTACTGTTTTTATATGATACTCGGTACTTAATGATATAAATTAATGGTTGGGAAATATGTTTCCAGAACCCAACAAAGTGAAACAATAGTTTGGGTTTGGATTGAGCATTTGGCATGGCAAAGATTACACCAATTTTCATTGCTATGAGGTTTGCTTTGATGTCCAGTTTTTTACTAGAAAGCAATTTATACAAATGTACTTTGTATTACATCACCTTTTATATCACGTCCCTTTCCAAAGACAGCTGATAGTCACTGATCCATATAATGCTAAAACAGGCTACATCTTACAGACCTTTTCTTCAATTTAAATACTACTTCAGATCTGGAGTTATTGCAACTGTTTTCAGGCAAGTTGCTCCCTGTCATCTCCCCCTACCAAATCTTCTAAGAGGCCTAAGGAAACAGAAAGCAACAACACGTAGAAGAGCTTGTGGAGTTTTACTACTTTTCCTTTTCTGGAAAATTTGCAGGAGGATTTTTAAAATTATTTTTCTCCTATTTTCAAAAGAATACATTTTGTAGTCAGCTCTTTACACATTGGGAATAATGCTTCCTCCTACACTATGTGAAAGTCCTGCTATTTTGAAGGATCCTGAGCAAGCTTCTGCCCTCTGCCTCTATTTTATTAAAGGCATACAATTTAATATTTTTATTCAGTTCACTGGAAAAATAACATCTGGAAATATGAGGCAATTAAACATAATTCAGACTTGAATCTAATTAAAGGGTTTACTTAAATCAAACTATTTGAATAAATACCTAAGTAAAATGTGCCAGTTACAAGCAAAAAATCCGCAACAAACAATCGTTACCATGCAATGGTAAGTATGATACCACATATTTTCTTATGGTTATCTAAGACAAACACTGGAAATTTCCAGCTCTTAGAGGTTGACGCGGTTTGGAGCTCAAAGCATCTACTCTTTAAATTTTGCTATCATGATGGCAGATTTTATTACGGCTTCAATTCTGTTCCTCAATACGGCAAACAATATACTGTGCTAACCATCGCATTCATTCAGGGAACTAATTAATAGACTTGAAAAAGCAATGAATTTTAAGAATAACACTGCAGCCTTCTTTTGGAGACTTGCAACTTCTGTGAATGAGTTGTGCTCAGCATCTCATCTACATTATGTTAAGTGCCCTTCATCTAGTTTTGCCTGACGATAAAGTTAAGCCATAAGATGTATTCCTCCACAGACAGGTTTTTATCTCACCAACAAGCAAAAATTTAGAAACTAAAGAAAAAAATGAAGACTCGAGAAAACATGTACTTGGGTCCAGACCTGGATTTATTTATGTCAATTACCAACTGAAAAAAATCAGGGGATCACTAACACATTGGATGGTTTCCCTTAAAATTGCACAGATGTTCTTATCTGACTAAATAGAGAAGGCTGTTGAAAGGACACGGTTTGCTTCTGAACTTACATTTCAAAATTCCTCATTTTAGAATCAGCAAAGGCTGAAAGGTTAGAAAGGCAATGAGAAATTAGACTCCATTTCAGACACATCTAGTTCACAGCAACATTTCCAAGAGCAGAAATATCTTGCTGCCTCTGATAAATGAAAGGTAACCTCCTCCCCCATAAGTGAAGAGGACACTAAAAGGAGGCAAACGTTGATTTACTGCAAAGGAAATGTCTGTGAAAACACAGCTTCTTATTTTCCTGAGTAGTTAAAACTTTCTTTTTGATTTCTGTAATCTAGCTTCTAATACAGTAGATGGAAAATATTTCACATTATTTAAGCCATAAACCACTGGTTCAGGTGGATTTGATTACCAGTTGCAGGAGGTGGCATATTTCCAACATGCTACCAAGTGAACTTGCATGCTTGTTATTCATGAATTCTTCATCTTGTGGAATCTTATCATTTGATTTATGGACTGTTTGGGTTTATAGCTTTTAGACGTATATTCAGGTTTGTTTAGGTTTTGTCTTTTGTACTTTGGCCACTATTTATAAGATCAGAGCTCTGAGGATTTGGGTAGCGTACCTGCACTCTAACAAGGCTGGAGGAAGGTTCCTGACAGGGCACACACTTATCACTTGCAACTTGGAAATGCTATGGTGTTTTTCAGCAAATATCACCAGGAACAAGCAGTGAAAAAACAGATGCTAAGTGAAGACTATTCCAAATAAAACCACAGCTGTGGAACAAAGCAAACCTCAAAGAGAAAAATCACCACTGACACCAAACAGTCTAAAAAATGTTACCCTGAATCCTGTGGTTCCTTGGTAAAATCAGTTCTTAAAAAGCCTCACAAAGTGAATGTCAGACCCTTAGATACACCAAATAATTAGTGATGGGATAAACGTTAAAAGAATCACTATATGATTTAGATCAGCCAAACCTTGGAAAGTTTGTGGGTCTAGAGTAAACTGGAGTGGATTTCATTGCTTTGAATTAATTGCATCTTCTCAGATTTACTCCAGCTGAGGTCTAGCCCTTTTGTTTATTCAGACATCTTGATATTTTCCATGTCCCTCATATCTCTCTCTTCTCTTTCATGCCAAACCAGAATGGTTGCTGCTCTCCCGACCCAGTCATTCCAGTCCTGTGACTCCCAGCTGGTTCAGAGGGAAATCAGGTCAGATTTCATCCAGCAAGCATTATTCCTTCTCCCATCACTTCAGAAACTAAGGCAAGATATGATTTTGCTGGTTAACACACAAAATACTTTGCACAGAGAGAATTATCTTCTTATTAATGCGAGTAAAGTTTTGGTTATTATGAGGATATTGATGTTAGAATGCTTCATTCCCTGACCTAAAGAGGCAGCAGCGAAAGCATTTGTGTGCACGTGCGTGCGTGACAGGATGTGGGAACGCAGGTATTTCTGTGGCAAAACTGGAATAAAGCATTTTATCATACTCTGAAAACAGCAACTCCAGCTGATAGACAAAGAGCAAAATAGTAGTCATTCATGACAGAATACTTTCCCAGTGGGAGGACAGAGTTACACATAGCACATGCCCTGTCTAAGCTGGACAGCAGGTAAATTCTGTTACTTGCAGCGCCGAAGTGTTCAGAAAACACTTCTACACAATGCACACCGTTCTCACAGCCAGAGTGCTCGGGTGCTGTGTTGCTAGAGAGGACAGCGGGTGCTCTGCTCTCAGCAGACTCAGCAAAGCTGAGAGTGAACTCCATGTTAAAGGGACTACGCTGCTCCCTGTTTGGGTCGGCAGGAGCAAGACCAGCCTGCAGTTTAGTCTGCCTCCGCTTTTGTGATATTTTTGCATGAATTCTGCTTTGTGTTTCTTCTCTAAATGGCATAATGAAGATTCAGTATAAGCTTGTCTCCTTTAGCACTGTTTATTCTAGGAAAAAAAAGCATTCTGCTCCCATACTGTCTGCATAGATTCAGACTTGAGAATGATTTGTCTCATAGAACTGCTATGACCAACTTTTAAACTGAGCCATTAGGCACAAGGTTAACCATATAGTGGATGTTGATATACTGTCACTCACAATGACAACTGACTTTGGTGCTGTCAGTGCTAATATACTGAATATCCAGAATGCTATTGATACTGCTCAAAGCACAAATGCCTGCTATTGTGATTTGACATTTAAATAGACTGGCGAAGCCTCGATTCCACTGAAATCAAGTAGTCTTGCCACTGATTAGAGCAGAACCAGATTTTTATGCACAATGACGGTAGTTCTGATTATCCTAACATAGACACTTTATTTGCTGTAGGAAATAAAACCATTTAGTTAAAATGCAGCCGAACACTTATTGTTACGCTGCAGATGAAAGTAAGACCTCGCTCTATATAGAACTGTATGTTTTTCAACCCTGAAGCCGACGTTGACATTAGAGATTCTCATCCCATTATAGTGGCTTGGCTGCTCACCATCTGCTACAGAACTATGGTTAAGTACTCGAGAGCTCCTACACTCCAGGGAAGCAAACACTTCCAACGAAGACATTTTTATCCCATTACTCTTCTTTCAAATATGACTCGAACATTTTATGCAGACAATACAATGACCTTTGGGGCATAGAGGCCAGCCTAAACGCTGCACTGCAAGCCCAGTTTGCAGTTAATTTTATTGGAAGAATGATAAAATTGTATTGTTTTACGGGAATTATGGCAATGAGTTACTCAGTGGTGGAATCTACAGACTAGACATCTTGTACTGGGGCTTGTCACACAGCCAGCAAAAGTATTATCATCTATTTAACCAGACTTCATTTCCAACATTATTTTAGGATCATTTTTTCCCTGTGCTAATTAACTGCATTCACAGTTACACCACTATAAAATACTGCTTAATTTCTATTCCTTAATTTTCTTCTTCTCTAAGCATTGCAAACAAGAACAAATTAGTATATGCACAAAGGAGCTTCCATACTTCAACAACTAGTTTCTTGCTTTTGAGTTGTATCCAATGCAGTGCTTTTATCATCAGTTGTTTGCATTACAACGTAAGATCACCTTACATTAAGATCACCTACTCACTAGCCAAACACAGACCCCATCCTGAGAAGTTCACCATCATTCGAGAGGATGGAAAAGAGGCCTCCCATAAAACGAATCAAGACAAAATTTTCAGAGGTAGTTATAGAAATCAGAGAGCCTGGCACACACACACACCTTTAAGAACTTAACCTTGAATTATTAGGCCCAACTTCCACAGTGCATGAGAAGACAAATTTTGAATTGTCAATCTTGTATCAGTTGACCCCAAAGCCATCAGCCTAATCGCCCTAGATTTAGTCACTCTCTCTTCTGTATCTGTTCATACCGGGCATTAGTAAGATGGCAATTACTCATTTGATTTCATTGTGGCAGCTTGTTGCTGGCCTTTCTGAAGCAGTATAAGAGGAAAGAAAGTAAGACATTGACTTCCTGCCTGGCAAACACAAAGTTGGTTCTATGTGTTTGCACCTTGAGCAATGCAGAGGGAGCAGTCTAGGTCTATAGAGAAGGAACAGAACAAACTGGGAAAGAACTAGAAATTTCACTGTATGCTGAAAAGCTGAGCTAGCTGGGCCCATAGGGAAAAGCAAACATTCAAAAGTTGATCAAAAAATATTTGCTTCCTTTTGCTTTTGGAACAAGAGAAGAACCCGATCTGCCTTTGGCACATATCTAGCCTAATACAGTAACATCTCAATAGTGCAGTCACAGATTGTTTCTCAGATAGGATTTTCAATCTGTAAGACCAGATACCGAGCCCACGTATACACTTCATTACACAGGCAAACTCCTTATTCAATGCGCAGACATATTAAGAAAACTGTAGCTATCTGCAGTGACAGTTAAATAAAGATATTAGAATGTAGCCCAAAGTTATCACTAACTATGACTAAGAGGGATCAGGTCAGTCCCTGTATTACAGTACAGATTTGGCAGAAAATCTGCAGCACTCAGAGTCTTCTCTTTGGACAGCTATAAGGCAGTTTATCCAGAGATGCTCAATAAAACACACAAATTAATAACAGCACACAAAACCTGGGAAACAGTCATATGATTCAAAAAGAAAGAAAAACCTTTTATCTTCAAATCAGCACTGAAGAAAACCATGGAAAGGGAATAAAAAATGAATGTCATACAATGTGACAAGTTACAGTTAGAACTGATAGAAAAATTGGTCACGATACATATTATTTGTTGGATATTCATCTTTATTCCTGTTCCTTTGGTAACAGTTTTGAAATTCTCTTTTGCATATATTATCTCACATTCGTGAGAAGGTGCTACGCAAAGCTTCTCTTATAGGACTATTTCAGTTTTGAAGTTTGCACTGTTCTGATAAGCCACAGGAGCCACTGGAAACCTGTCTACCTCCCAGCCCCCAGCTGAAATGATTTCTTAATTAAACATTTTTCCTATATGGATGTGTTTCTGGGCTGGCAATACAACAGATGGAAAAGGATTTTTTGTAATTCCCCTCCAAATTCTTCTCAAAGGTTGTATGCAGACGCAGGATGCAAAAATTCATATAAAACACTGTCATATCCTGAGTTCACAGTCTAAAGCAGGGAAAAACCTACGTTAACGAAAGATTGAGTTGGTCTTTTTCATATTCTGTCTGAATAATGATAAAAGAAAAAAAAAGGGATAGGAATATAAATGACATCTCTGACAACGTTTGGGAGGTATGCAGTTCACTAGATACTTGAGAGATATATATGCTTTCTGTTAACTTTATGATGATGAGCTGTCTGAACATGCCTACAGTAAGAATAATTGCTCTAGCGCTCTTTCAGCATATCTGGGGACAAGGATCCAAACCGGTTGCCCTGTTCTATAGCATGCCATTTGTCTTCTCACTTCCTCTGAAGATCCAAAGCTGTGGGAGCATTTGATGGAAACAAATTAGATCCTTGTTAACCAATTGAAAGCTTCAGCGGTAAACTTGAATGGTTAATGTCATATGTGAGTTTTTGGAAATGACTATTTCCTCTATGGTTTGAAAAGATTTTTTGTGATCTCATAACTCTCTTGATAGAGTAAATAAAATTTTTGTTCTTCTATCCTAGTTTTTCAGGTATCTATTTCAAACATGCACAGGTATTACTCAAAAAAATATCAAAGATGGGTCTTATTTGTGATTTTCTCTTCTGGTTAACACTAAGCATGATTTTTCTGGGCTTCTTTAAAGAGAAAATCTGCAGTTCACGTGCCCCTGCCATGTGGCCTGTGTCAGGGCCCTATGTGCACAAATAGGCCTTACTGGCCATGGCCAATCTCACCTGGAGCCTCCACCAACACCCTCTGGCCATGGGCCCAGAGGCTCCATTTATGCTCAGGACTGGGCTTTCAGATCTTGTCAGAGCTATACCATATCTGTACCTTTCTCCACCTCAGCTGGATCCGTTTTTTTACTATGGACTTCCCTGGTGACCCCTGGACCTGACCTGTGGACTGACTTCCCAGCTTGAACTTGGACCTGCTGCATCACCTCAACCTCTTCTGGTGATCTAGACTCCTGGTTGACCAAGTCCCATCCCCTGTCTTCTTCACCTCAGTCAGGCCCGGTGGGACTAAGCCCTGGCTAGTGAGGCTCCTGCCCTGCCTGCTATGATACCAGGCTGGGCTCCTTGTCCTTTAGGCAGCAGTTGTCCCTCACTGCTCCCTGGCAGTCTATTCCTCAACCTCTTCTAGCTTCCACATAGAAAACACAGCTTGAGATGATAGATTTTAAAAAAAATACACTTAAGCATAATAACATACTGTGTGTTTTAACTCAATGCAGAAGCCTTTGCTTTGAGCCCACTGACACAGCTGTGTGAGAGTACTTTATACCCTCTAGCTGTCCAAAACTTATTTTTCTTTTAATAGCTTGTCTTGTTTTTCCTGGGTAGACTCACTATATGCACCGTATTATCCATACAAAAACTTTGCTATTACAGCCTCTTACCGACAGCGTCTTTGTGGAATTTTTGAACTGAAAACGTAAAGTTCTTTATGTCTCAGTTTCTACCTGTGACACCTGGACAACCCACCCTTCTGCCACCCCACAATGCAGCTGTCACAGACATTCTCTTAAAAGATGAGAGCCTGCAATGCTGCATATGAGCTTTTTCAGTTCCAGCTTACTCTATGCCTGAATCATTCTAACTTCTTTGGTTCCATGACTGAAGCCAGACTGAAGCCCTAGTACATGCCTGAAGTTAAGAATGGTTTTAGCTATTGCCTTCAATCGGGATAGTCCTTAATGCAGAATTTTGTGCTTTACCAAATTGGACCCCTGCTGATTAAAATGAATTTTAGAAAAGCCAGTCATGGTGGATGATGTCTTAAAATGGAAGCTGTTTAAGAAGATACTTAAAAGAAGATACTTAAAAGAATAATTGCTCTAATGAAAATTTAACGTGTCTGGAAATGACCAAAATTATCACAGCTGTCTTCCATGAGTTTAACTTTCTTCTTTTCTGTTAGTAAAAGCCAAGATGTTAGAGATTTTCCAGCTTTACCATGCAGTGGTGCATTTTTAGATCTGTGGCTAGACTGAGTGATCTTCAGCCAGCATCTAAGCCCACAGTTTTATATTCTGGTTTCCCTTGATTACCACTGCATCATGTCTTCTACAAAGTCATCTTTTTTTTTTTTTTCAGTCAGTGCTGGATGGCACATTCTGAAATGCACGTTAACAGCAACAAAGTGAAAAGCAAAGTAATTTGCCAAGTCAGGTGAGGGCATCACACAATGTTACATAAAACGGCCCCCTCTTGGTTAATAGTTTTATGTCAGTTTTGGCATAGACTCAAATGAAATGTGGAAAAGACTAGTTAAGGATTAAAACTGTGTGCTGTTTGTCTTCATTAATATTCAGCTATGGTTTTCAGCTTCATTATGACATACTCTTGTGAATGGCTGAACAGAGCAAAAACCAGTCGCTATGTCCACTGTGGCATAAAAACTCGTGTGGCTCTTCCTTATTAATAGGCCTGGCAGATCCTTTTGATGACATACAAGCTTTCTGCTGTGAGCCAAGGTGCTTCTAGGAGAGTTGAAAACAAACCTAATTTGTTCTTATTGAATAACACACTCACTGTCATTATGAAAATTAATAGGAAATTAATTTCACTGAGTTTGGGGCATCTAAGAGCAGTGCCAGTCCAGCAATATGAAAACTGGATAACCAGTTTTAGATGAAACAAGACTGTGTTTAAATGAAAAAAAATGGATTTTTATCAATCTCTTTCAAGCAAAACAATTAGATATAAACAAGCACAAGCCTTAGCTATTACATTTTAAATCTGAGTATTATTTGAGGGTTAAAATTTAGATAATATTAATTCCACTCTTTAAACGGACAATGGCATAGGTTTAACTATCAGTGAATACACATCTTAAAGTAGATGTAAATTAACTCCAGTAGACCTGCATACATTTTCAACAATTCAGATTCTGGGTTTATTACTTTTCTCACAGATCAAAGCCATTGTAATAGCAGAAGGGAACTGTGAAACAATGTGTTTCACTAAAAATCTTTTACATATCCTACTAATTTCTGTGTAGTCACAAAACTCATTTTCCAACTTCTGGCCAGAGTAAAGGTGAGACACAAGTGATTCAAATATCTAGGCCTGAAACCTGAGGCGTAGTGAATTGCGAATAGAAGCTGCTTGTCACTGGAAGGTTAGTATCTTCAGAAATGCTGAGAGTTGTGTATCTAACTTGCTTAAATCCCTTAAAAACCTATATCTGATTTCAGTGAGATGGCTTCTAGCAAATATTCCAGATCTGGTCCTATGAAAAAGTAACATTTTGCATAGAAAAAAATCAATATTTCATATATGACGTAGTATGACAGGAGATTTAACAGGTAACGCTTTATGTATTTTACATAAACAAGACCTGGCCTTCCACTAGGTTAGAATGACAATTTTGGAAGGAAAGCAGAGCTGAAGACACTTGTTACAATAATGATTGTTTTCTTGCACCCTTTCTAAACACTAGCAAAAGATTTTTGAAAGGGCAAATAAATCAGTTTCAGAAATACCAGTGCTGACAACTTACCCCTTTTCAGAATTACTGCTTTTAAAAAAAATTGCCTAAGGAGGTTTCATAATAAATCTAAATTATTTTATTGATACTAAAGAGTTTACTTGAGAGCAATCCAAATCCAAACATAAGAAGCCTCCAGTGTAACATCTTTCCGACTTCCTATCTTGTTTCAGTAACAGCTGTCAAGTGCCATGAACCAGCCCTGTTTAGTTTTTAGGCTGGCAAAACATATGTATAAAATATATATAAAATCTGCCAGTGTGGGTTATATGTTGTATAAGACTAAAGAAAAAGCAATTACCTGAACTAGGGTATACGTGCAGGATAGAAATGTGGTGAACTACTCTGAATCTCTAGAGGCTTTGGCTACAGAGAACTCTAGTAAAAAATAACTGAATACAATAATTACAATAATACAGTAATTCATATCATCCATCACAGCACCAAATAAAAAAAAAAAGTAATATATCAAATTATATAAACATAGCATGATGTGCATTGAGGACATAATCCATTCATTTCAATTAAGGAAGGACTTTTTATTATCTCTAGTGGGGATAAAAGAGATTTGTGTTGAAAGTAGATGTTGCTTATTTTTGTGTTATACCTTTCCCTCAGAAAAGAAAATGTGAGAGAAAATAAAATATGTTAGAAGAGATCGGAAATTGTTGAGTGGAAGGAGATAATGAAATCAAAAGCAAAACAAGGACATGTGTTCATGGAGGAAGACATTAACCAGGTCAAAAGCTGCCATGAGTGCAGAATTAAGAAATGAGAGCCGTAACATTTCCCATGAAGATAACTCAGTGAATGCGGAGAAATTAGAGGTGACATGTGATGGGAGAATTGAAACAACGTAGCTGATGAGGAGAATGAGATTATGCTTTTACAATGGAAAAGCTTAAATACTACTCCTGACATGCAAGAATCAGGTGGAAATGAGTTCAGTGGATAAGGTGACAGGATATTAGGACAAGTTCTTCTCTCATTACTAGAATATGAGGAAATTTGCTAGGAGAGGGAAGGCAGAAAACCCAAGTGCTGGAAGCAGAAAAAGACAAAGTTTTCGGCAATATGAAAAAGACATAACATACTGGAGAGGGGCAAAGGAGGGCTACGAAGATGATCAAAGGGCTGGAGAACTTGCGCTGTGAGGACAGACTTCAGGAGTTAAAGTCTTTTCTTCCTGGAGAAAAGAAGGCTCAGGGAGAACCTGATCACAGTATTCCTGTACTTAACGGGCTGCTACAAAGAGGACAGAGGCTCCCTCTTCACAAGGTGCCACATCGGGCAATGGATACAAGGGGCACTGGGAGAGGTTTCATACTGATATAAGAAAGAATGTTTTTAGAGGGAGAACAATCATTCACTGGAACAACCTCCTCAGGGATATGGTAGAGTCATCTATGCCATCAGATTCAACAGGCAGTAACTGCAGGACTTTGACAGAAACCTGAGGAAGGAATTGAAAACCCAAGAATCACTAACAGAAGCTTTCTCTTTGTTCCCTCCATTGTTTTATGAAACTGTACTGACCAGCACTGAACTTCCTTTTTAGATTGTGGGCAAGCCCTGCACAGCTAACGCATGCTAGCGGTGGCTTTCACTGCAAGCTGCCAACCACTGGAATTGCCTATAAGTAAACACAAGTAGCGGCAGTAAAATCTTTCTAAGCAAGCTCATAGAAAAGTGTCATCTTTGTTATTCAACGTCTCAACAAAAGGCATTGGCAACACTGAAATAGCTGGTTTTATAAAATTGAGATTTAGAGATGAACTATCTTTATTTGAATGCTGTAATTGCATGGTATTTTAAGAGAGCATTCTTTTTATTTTACCAAAATGCATAGTCCACATTTTCCTTACATGCTGTTATGGGAAGATGGCACTTAGCTTTTCTAATAGTCAAACATGGCTTTGCTGAACAGAACATCGTTAACAACTAAAAACAGTGATTAAAAAAAACTAGAAGGAAGAAATTTAGACTATTTTAAAATGTGGCCTCTCTGTGGTATGTATTTTTATACTATGTTTTATGGTCTCAAGTAATAGAAAAATCATACAAAGGTAATACAAGTAATCTGAAATCCACTACATGCAGTTCTATTTTAACTCGGCAATTCACACCAAATTCTTTCACCGCACTAAGAATGAATTCAGGAAAATAAATATCCAAGGAAGAATATGGATTTAATTGTTATTGCTGTTACATTGCTAAAATAAAACAGCTGTGATCACACACTCAGATAAAGCCATTGTTCAACAAATATTTTTATTAAACATCTCTGTGGTGAAGATGAGTCCAGCTCCCCAAGAGCAGAGCTGAGCACTTCCCGGACCACCCATTGCTCCCAAGGTAAAACAATTCATCCAGCTGCGGGGGGGTGGGGGGAATTTGATCAGACACGCTGGACACTATGGCAGTTATGGAGCAACTCATGTTTGCTCGCTGACATATTAAACTATAACAACTGTATTTTAACATTCAAGTAAATAGACCACAGTCTTTTTTCAAATCATTAATTTGACCACTAGCTAATGACAGCAACAGCGTTCCTTAAATGGCACCTTCCCAAAAATAACAATGACCTGCAGAGCCCTCGGGAGAGAAGTCTCAGAAAACTAAGGTCAGCTGATTACAGGAGGCAATGGGGGGAAAAGCAGGCACATTGGAAGGTCAAAGGTACAACAGGAGCAGTCAGGAAAATAAATTGGCCACGGTCGTACAACAAACAAACTGTGTCAGAGCTGTGAATAAAATCCAGAAGTCCTGATTCCTCGTCTCTCTGCCCTGCTGCCCCAGCCCTACCCAGATCCTCTCTCAAAATGAGTTTCTAATATAGACAGCCCAGGAAACTGAAACAATTTTCCTATCTACAAAACAAATGTAGAAAAAAGTATGAAAAGTTTCCTTTACACACTCACTCCACCATTTCTGTTACGGCCAGAAAGACTGTTAAATATTGTGCATTTCCTCCAGGTCCACAATCAGAATGTCTAAGACTGCAGAATTTGTCATTAGTCTGTTCAAGAATTTGTGTCTTTTCAAGTCTATTTTCAAGAACTATTCAAAGTTAAATCTGAGTCACCTTTTACAGGGATGTTTCCTTCCTGTTTTTCCATCAATCAGTCTGTTTCCCAGATGCTGGAAGAGTTGTAAAAGCTCAAGACCTTTTCAAGCACCACATTTACAAATATCCAATATTGGTCAAGACTTAGATCACTTTTCTGCTTCAGTAAAATCTCATATTCAGACCAGCCAGAAAATAGCCAAGGAAGGTTCATACTCAAGAAGTTTTCTATGTAAAAGAGCTGTATAATCTACAGGATAGGTACATAGGTATGTAGATATAGTAGAAATGATAAAGACTTAAAATTGCAAAATTGTTTCTAACTGTAAACATGCACTGTTTACCACGGGATGTGCAGTGTGGTTGTTCCAAACAGCTTTTTAGTGAGCCAATTAAGCAGCTAGTCTTATCTAAGACCTAAAAGTGCCAAAACCCCCCAAGTTTAGGATGGGCTCCAAATTGCTGAAGTCAAGCCATTCCAAAGTGTATTAATCAGGTTTCCTAATAGCAGGCCAGGCACTGAATGCAAGTGCTCAGCTTTAGTTTAAGGCTTTATCAGCCACTTGGAACATGGAGCCCACGGGTCAAGTCTTCAGTGGTGCAAATCAGAGCAGTCTTCCCGTAATCCACAGTTTAAAAGTTCAGAACTGGTCTAAATATTTAAGATGGCTGTTTTAAATTGCCTGATTGTATTTGCATTTCAGTGAGATATCTATGTACTTATTAATTGAACACAGAGTTTCTTAGTCTAGAAAGCTTCCTTCATGAAATGTAGGTTTTTCTTCCCCTTTGGCAAGTATTGTCTTCCATGGTAGAGGCTTCCCTCTAGTGGACACCTTCTCTGATGCTTTATTGGAAAGGTTTTAGTAATTTAAGAGAACAGTTGTACAATACATCCAATATAATGTATTTGCTTTCAAACTTAAAATAATTAAAGGAAATGCCTGACAGGAATTAATTAGTGCCTATACAATGTTTCTTGAGGAGCTTTAAAATTATTGCAGGAGTCTCAAGACCAGTTACTTCGAACTGTATCGCAATGTAAAACTGTTTAACAAACTTAGGTATGTAAACAGGTATGTAAACAGCAAAATCATGTCCTGAAAAAACTAATTATTGATTCCATAGTTCAGGGAATAGATACAAAGACAAGAGCAGTGTTGTTCCGTATTGACTGGCTGCTGTTTTACCAAGCTATCAGTGCTGATCTAGCTAATCTCCAGGCTGTTTGTAGGGGCTACACTTAGTGGCTCTTCTAATATCCTGTTCTTTAGAGGAGGGCAATAGATTGATACCCGACTTGCTTCGTGCACTGGCTTCCTCAAAACATTTAACTTAAAAAAGATACACTTGGGGCTCCTAAATGGAAGAAATACATACACACTTAAACTTTTTTGTTATTTCCTATGGGAGTATGATCACATAATTTACAACTGAGAAACCATCTGAGGAAGCCAATTGGCTACACTCTATTTTCATTATTCAGCAATGACAAAGGGTTGCCTTAGCATGAACCTTTCACCTGTGAATTTTTCTTTCTTCAGAATGTGACAATAAAAACGTTCATTGTAGCAGTAACTTTGATAATGCAACACTCAGCCCACTACTAATTGAGACCACTAACACACTGGATTTTCAAGTACTTGTCAGGTGATAGTGGTATTTGGTTTCTATTACGGTTCTATGGAATTTACTGAGAATCCTAAAATTCATTCAAACAAATATGATCTGGAAAATAGTTTTCTGAGTTTCAGATAGAGTAAGCAGAGGTTTCTTGAACCAGCTTAAAGTTTAATGAAAGCGTATGTTTTACCCAACACTGAACTTTTCTACTTCAAGTCCTCCAGATTTCCAAAACTCACATTTTTCCCCACATGGGCTGTTGACTTAATTATTTTTCATTAATCTTTTCATAAAATTTTGAAGGCCACATGGTAGCCTGTCTGACATTTTCCATCTATGGGGATTTTAGTAGAATATACCTATCCTCCCAGTTCAATTAGAGGAATCTCATTCCAGCTGAACAGATGCCCTCATCGCAAAGCAATGTCACAACAGTCTCCTTTGTTGCCAGTTTCTCTAAAGAGAAATCAGTACTTGTTAATAAAATTTAATATTCATATAGCTATATAATATGTGCACACATATATGCATGCAGCCTTTATGAATGAAATTTTTCTGCTCTTTCTAAACATGGACTCTAGTCAAAAAGCAACTGCTCATTTGTAGCTCAGACAATACTCACAATGCAGCAAAAACTCAGAAATAAAGTCAGTGGGAGGGATTTTCTGCAACCCTTTTCTGAAACAAAATTAAAATAAGACTAGAACTGGGCCCAGTTCAAATCAGATCAAACAGTATGGTGTCTAAAGGACAAAGACTTGCAAGGTCCAGTGTATAATTTATAAAAATGTGACTGTGGAATCAAATTTGCCCCAAGCAAAGACTTCAGGGATTTATAAAGGTAATTTACACAACAGATGTGGTCTTCTAGTAGACAGAACCAAAGCATACATCTAATGCTTGAGAATATTTTGAGGTGGCCTGTTCAGAGAGAAGGCTGCCTGGTATGTGTGATCTGCAGTCAAGGTTTCCCTTTGTGATGAAGCACACAAAAAATTAAATAATATAGAGAAGAGCATTTAAAAAAAAGGGCAGATCTAAGTTGGGTGCTACAGATCATATCAGATATGTGCACAATATTTATTTCTTCACTGTAATTTCAGTAACTGTGCTCAGTTTGACTGCTGGAAATTGTAAACTGAGAGAGTGCCAATAATTAGTCCCTTCATTAGAAGGAGGAATAAAACAAGTCGTCTTACCCATACTGCTGATTTTAGCAATACTACACTGAATTATCTTTAAAGTGGAAAATAACATGAGAATCAACAAACAAATATGAAACCCGTATTTGTCTCTTCTTTCTGTAAATAATTAGAAAA
>VXAK01006358.1:711877-723750 GCA_013399435.1 Arenaria interpres | reverse complement strand
AAGCTAGAACTAGTCATATAAAGCTGTAGGTGTGATACAGAGGCAATCGGTACAAGCAATATTGTAGCACTTAGTATTCTATCATGGCATCATCCTCTCAGGGCTCCCTAGAGCAGCACCATTCTTTCAGGGCAGCTAAATTACACTGGATTGAAAAGCTCAGGAGGGGGAAAAATACAAACTAGTCTGTAAGTCCCCCCCTTTTCTTTCTCTCACTTTTCTCCACAAGCACTTATAAAGGCAATGTATGTTTGCATGAATGGGTTCCTCAGCACTGCTGCTGTTCACCTTCCTTTTGGCACCTGAGAATAAGGAAGGGAGAATCTCTCTGCTCAAACAACAGCCATCACTGTTTACATGTATGGTTTTTATTAATGCTTCCTTTCAAAGGAGGATTTTGTTGAGAAAAATACTCCAGGTTTTTGAACACAACTTACTACCAGCTAGAAAGGAGCACTTTACACTAGGAATCAGAAAAGCAAGGATTTTCACAAAATAGGGAGCTCACATATGTAAGGTAGGGAATATGATAGGGAATTAATAGAAGGAAGGTATTGCTAACTGCATAAAATAAGAGCCAAGTAGCCTCGAGGCACTAACGGTACCCAAACAGTACTACTATTTAACGGATCACTGAAAGTTGTGGATATGCCCATTAATCCACATGGAAGAGCATTTCTGCGATATCCCAAGCGTTATCAGCCATGATCTAAAGAACATCTGTAAAACTACAAAGAAATGTTAAAAATCTTGTTTCATTAATGTGCCTTCTCCCCAAGAAAACGCCAAACTAGTTGAATTAATAAAATGTACCCAATATGGTAAGAACATTCTGTAACATGCTGTATGCAAGCTGGCTTTAGCTTATTTTGTTAGTAGGATTAATTTTTAGAAATCTCAGACTTTCATGTTAATCCCAGATAATAGCACAGTTTGGTACACTAAAATAATCAGATTACAGTGAATGTCAGCACAATTTGATTTTAAATGCTAGTGGAACTATCACCCCTTCATTTCATGAAAGGATGAGCTGGAAGAATGTCAGACAGGGTTGCCCGTGTCTCAACAGCTGCAGACCTCTGCTTCGAGTCATCTTTAAAATTATGGCTTTGTTTAGTGAAATACTGATTTTTTGACAGCAAGTTAGCACACAAATTTTAAAAAGATGTGGACTTTATCACAACAATGGATGCGCAAATAACATGTAAGAAACTGGTGTATAAAATTACCTACTACACCTGTACCACTGAATTACCACATGCTACAAAATATCTCATCTGTGTTTCCAATTAAAAAACCAATACCTTACTACCTAGTCCTCTCCCACTAATTTGATTCATGAGCTTCCTTTTCGCATCTCCCTCGTTCCCCATATCTTTTCTCTGATTGGTTACAGCAGGGCTCATGCCTATTTTATTTCTGGTTAATCTGATTAAGTAAGAACCTGGGATTGTGATGTCAGTGCATTAGCAGAAGGAAATAATGCCTCCTGTAGGAAGGATGGCAATTTTGACCTTTTAGAAGCAGGTCATGATCTGACTGCAAGATGAAAATAGAGCAAGACAAACTGCAGTAATAATACCAACTCATTCTCCGATAGCATAGTTCAAAGTAAGATTATGGCTCATGGACTGCAGGTAAGAAAGCAGAATGCACTCCTATTTGGTTATTTGATTGAAGGGAGCTTTACGTGTGGGGGAAGAGGTTAGCTTCAGCAAAAATAGCAGAACTTTAGAAATACTGACTAATGAAAGGCCTTGTTTCCTATATTTACTCAGGAGAAAAACTGGCTTTCAGAACAGAGGCATCTTAATAGACTCAATTTTTTACAAACTTATGACATTATTTATTTGACTTTAATATATTCATATTCTTTCATTTTGTGCTGATGAAACAATACTTATTTATGGATCTCTTTATTGTACAAAATTGCTGTAGTTCATTTTGTTGTTTTTCCCCCCTTAAACTCAGAAACCTACATCAGTAAATGAACAACAGATGAGACTGAATCTAAATTAAACAACTAATTCCTCAAGTTATAAGCTCATGATTTAAAAATTTAATGACTTTGTGCGATAGTTTAGTAGATTGCTTTATTATAATGAGATGTTGCTGTATTATTTAGCATGTGCCACAATAAAAATGCTTTTATGAGCCTGTAAGGTATATGCAGCATGTTGCTATGGTGATGTGGTGCTCACACTGATGCAATCATGAAGGTTCTGTTCATGAACCTTTCAGCAGACCTTAAAAAATGCTTCACACACAGCAACAAACAAGATGTTAATGTACCAGATATTGTTTGCACAAAGTAGTCTCAATAAGCATAGTTGTTAAGCAAATAAAAGGTACTAAACTGCACTGTTGGAGCAGCTACAAGCAGTAATCGCTATGCACACCTGTATGCTTCAAGATTAGCTTTATTCAGTAGTTACATTAACATGGACAAAGCTCATCCTTCACTTGAGCTGATCCAGTTGTGACGCCTCTCAACAAATGCAGCAGGAAGCTGCATTCATTGGCAACAAGGATGACCTTTTAACTTGCTGTGCAGATAAAAGCCCAAATTAGAACTGCAAAAGCAAATTTTAAGGCTGAAGTCCATTAAATATGGCAAACAGCATCGTGAGGAAAAGAACTGCTGAAATTGCAGGTAGCATAGTCACTGCATTTAAGCTGCAGCTATGCAGAATGCAATAGAGATGGGATCTTGCGGGAAAAAAACAACTAAACAACCCAAAACTCAACAACAAAACAAATAACCCACCCTACAGCACTTTTAAAAGTCACTTTATCATGTCTGTGGCTATCCTTAAAGGTGCTTTTTCTGTAACCCAAATGAAAATTATGCTTACATGTTCCAGTAGTCTCAAATGAACAATCTTGTAATTTTGACCAATGCTTCTAATTATGTCCTATTGCCACTGCTTCTTGTTGACAGATTCCCAGATAGCCTGTATGTGTGTTCTGTCGCCACTAACAACCTCACACAGGCAGAAATTAGCCCATTTCAAATTGGCCAACTGGGCTAATATACTCAAACAACAAGAAGCAGTTCTGCACTACATTACAGCCTGCTCAGAGATGCTGGTGTCTGGCCTCATCTACAGCTGACACCAGTGTAGCTGCCAGTATCTCTCCCAAGATTAATAAAGCACAAAGAAACTTAATTTAAAAACAGCCCTTCACCCAAGCTTTCACTTTGCTGACTTCAGCAGTGAAAAAAACCCACAAAACTAAACCAAGCAAAATAGTACTGCTGACACTCTGAACAGTGCTCAACTGCAAGGCTATTCCGTAAGTCTAACTTGGAACATCAAGGCCTATCAATTTTGAGTACTTGCAGAATACAGTTAGTTCAGCCAGGATGAGATTCCCTATGCGCTGCCTTGTACTATGATAATCTGTTCTTTGAAACTCTTGTTAACACCTGTCTCTCTAGTTGTATCTTTAAATGAAGTAGGCTATTTGTGGCCCATTTAAAATAAACTGCAGTGATTGGTTCTCTCATTTTTGTGGCTGCTGTGAGTTTCCCAAGTAATAACCGACTTCTGTTCCCTACAGTCCATTCTTCCTTTCTTCCTAAGCACTCATCTGTCCTATGCCAA
Source organism: Arenaria interpres (assembly GCA_013399435.1). Taxonomy (NCBI): domain Eukaryota; kingdom Metazoa; phylum Chordata; class Aves; order Charadriiformes; family Scolopacidae; genus Arenaria; species Arenaria interpres. The sequence goes on along the minus strand of VXAK01006358.1, from coordinate 720,142 downwards.
AAAAAGAATTAAAAACAATTCATCTGTCTAAAGAGTTGCAGGTGTTAACTTGTTTGTTAGCAATGCTTTATGCTCTTGCTGCCTAATTCATAGCTCTGTGCTGCCCATTAGCAAGCCACTCAATTGAGTTCTGTTGAATGCAACTGGTGTGAGGTTCACCTATTGTGCACTAATGAAACTTTGAGCCAGCTTTGAATTTTTCTTTCAATTTTTTTTATATTTTTTAATAATAACGGAACAATATTAGGACAAAACCTCAATAATTTGAGGGTTTTTTTAACTAATTTCTAATACTTATATATTAGCCTTCTTATTCACAATTGCTTCTACCTCATTATATTTTTCTTGCCTGCTTTTGTACCATCATTTCATAAACGAACAAAGACCAAAGCTTCCATTATGGTCTTGAAAAGTGGCAGAATCCAAAGTCATAGATCCATTTGGGACCAAAAGACTAGGTAGAAGCCCAAATGGAGAATATGTCATTTCTAGACATCCAGACACCTCTGGGTGCAACAGCCTGGAGCCAGCATGTTGAGATAAGAACCGTAATTCTAAAGCCTGATGGCAAAAGGGTTAAGGCCCTGATCTGTGGGAAGTAACTGTGGCCTCTCCCCAACCATGCTGAGGAGCAATCTGCTTAGTAGGGCTGAACTGCAGCACGGCAGGTCTCTTGTTCCCACCCGTGGGCACCCTCTGCAGCTCCTCCTTTTTCCACTACCATCTCAGAGCTTCTCCTTTGGGGTAAATCATCTCCCCTGTCCTCGAGACAGGCACTTATCTCTGTGAACAGCTCAGCTGTGAATTTACACTCAGGAGACAGAGTTTTCTTTTTTACACAATGGAAAATGATGGTCAAGGTAACGCAGCATTCCCAAAGTCACATGCTGACTGGAGATCAAGCTGTAATCCCAATCTACTTGCCTGAAAATTAATTTTTGCTGAGCTACCACAGGAGCAAGTTACTGTGCTCTGCAGAAGGAGAAACGGAGAATACAGGAGGGGGAGTTGTTGGTTTGGGTGGTTTTTATGGGTTGATGATGGCTGAGAATTTATCTTACAATGACTGGGCCAAAGCAGCTCTCTATCCATTCACATCTCAGACAAGCACAGTAGCTCCTGAATAATCGGACAGATTGTGAAATGTTCTATCAGAAAGTTCAAAAACTCTCAGATGTATTTTTATTTTGACACATTACTGGGGGTGTTGGGGTGGGGAAAGGAGTATTTCTCCATATTAACAGAGGCCAAAAGTTTTTTTTCCTGTATGGCTCTGTCTTTACTCTTAGAGCTACTTCCCTTTCACTTGCAGATAAGAGATGAAGAAAGTGGCTACAACAAAAATCTATTTTGCATTCCTAAGCATTATGAAGAAGATTTAGAAACAGTCTTCATTCCTCATGGACTCATCCTGGACAGGTATGAGGGTAAACAACAAAGAGTAGTGATAGTGATGCCAATGATGCATTTCCCTCCAAATGAAAAGCCTGAGGCCCTGCCCTGCATAGCCCATGAGAAGCATGGAAACCCTGCAATTATAACACTTGTGTTCTGGAGTTTACACAAAAGGAGTTTTATGGACAGGATTCCTCTACAACCCCAGTTAAGTTTCCACGTTATCTCAAATATCTTTAACTTTCCTATTCTGCATTGTTCAGAGATATGGATTAAACCAAAAGTACATTTTAAACTGAAAGAAGATAGACTTAGATTAGATATTAGGAATAAATTCTTTTCTGTGAGGGTGGTGAGACACTGGAACAGGTTGCCCAGAGAAGCTGTGGCTGCCCCATCCCTGGAGGAGTTCAAGGCCAGGTTGGAGGGGGCTTCGGGCAACCTGGTCTGGTGGGAGGTGTCCCTGCCCAGGGCAGGGGGGTTGCAACTAGATGATCTTTAAGGTCCCTCACAGTTCAAACCATTCTATTCACAAGCATCATCTTGTGAACTGCCAATATGTAACTAACTTTCCGATCTCTTACTGTAGTCACAATTTTCTGGTTATAAAGACCTAACAGCAATATCACATTAACTTGGACATTGCTTAATATATGGACAAATAAATATGATACATACAATACTTCACAGGATTTGGTGGTGGTTGTTGTTGTTTTTTTCCCCTTCCAGGACAGAACGTTTGGCTAGAGATATCATGCAAGATATGGGAAGCCATCACATTGTTGCACTTTGTGTCCTTAAAGGAGGCTATAAATTCTTTGCTGATCTGCTGGACCATATCAAAGCACTAAATCGAAATGGTGATAAATCTGTGCCTATTACTGTGGATTTTGTCATAATAAAAAGCTACTGCGTAAGCAATTTTGTTTTCTTTGGAAAATTGACCATTCCCATAGATTCACTTTCTGAATACTGGTAGTTTACATGAAAAGGCAACAAAAATTGAGTTTATGCATATATCCTATTCAAAGCAACTCAATTTATTACATACTGAAAAGGAACTCGTTTACCAATCTACCCCAAAGATCAGACAGATATCGTATATTCACTGGAACGAACACATAGCAGAACACTTAACATGACAAAGGAAGGGTCAGGTGTCCAACATCCTTCTCTCCAGCCCAAAGCTTCCACACGGGTTCTACTCTGTCTTTACTATGGCGCCCTCTGGTGGGAGGGAGTACGGAGAGGAGGTGAGCATCAGAGACTTGCTGGTTGTCTCTCACTACATTAGTTTTCATTCCTATAAATAATATTGGAGAGACTTGTTTTTATAATATCTGTGTTGGGGAACAGGTATCTTTTGCCTGAGCCAACTACTGTAAAGCAACAACTTAACGCTGTTTGTTTCTGTTTTATCTTCTCCCCTCTTTGAAGGCTAAAGCTCTATGCACTAATCAAAATTTATTCCGTGCTAAATGCAACAGTTTACAATATCCTATAAATTTTTCATGGAATTCTAAAACAAATCTGTGCTAACAAAAATAGCTGGAAGCAACGGTACCTACTCCATGAATATGGACGTATTCTTCTTCCGTGCAAACATCTGTCTACACTGATACTTCTCTCTCTCCTCTTGCTCTCAGCTATTTAAAAGCTGTTTTACTGAAAGAGTGTCGTGTAAAGTTGCACGTCGATAGGCGAAAAGCAAGAGCAGTACACCATTCATACACATACAAGATAACACTTCTGAGCATGTTTTACGTGACTTCCCTGCCTTCTTTTTCCTTCTAGAATGGTTCGCCTACAGAAAAAATCAGTATTGTTGGTGAGGAACTGTCTACACTAAATGGGAAGGTATGAAGTGGCATTTCAGCTTTTAAGGAGAAAGAGCAGTTCTTACCTATGTCTTCCAGGAAGTCCATCTTTTGATTTTGATACTACATATTTACAGCCACTTAACACTGCTTTAAAATGCCATGCTTTGAAACAGTGAGTAATTCCCACTGATCTCAATGGAAACTTAATATGATCTGCACTGAATGCTTCTAAAGATCCTATTGCCCATTTTTATCCCACAGCCCCCAGAAATAAGCCATCTTAAACTGACTCACGCAGTTTATGTATGCTACTGCTATACACAGAATAATATATACAACCTGACATAGGTGGCTTTCTCTCAATATTTTATGCTTCCATAAATACAGCAAGACTTCAGAAAGCACTAAAATAATGTAAGTAGTTAAGCGACAAGCTCCTTTGGAAATCAACTGCAACTTACTTGTAACGGATATTTGTAGTGCAAACTTTTCCAGTGTATAATTCACTGAATGTCGCCATGTAAATATTTTCTTTTCTTTCTCTCCCTACATGACCTTTTCCAGAATGTGTTAGTTGTAGAGGTAAGTAAAGATTGGAATGTGGGGGGAGGGAACCACATGGACTTTTTTCTCCCTGTTTTGCAAGTTAATACCTATTGCAATTGCATACAAAAACAACAATTAATGATGTTACTGTGCTGTTAGAGTTGCTGACTGGGTTTTATGCTTCAAATTAATCCACTGACAAACTGTGTTTTCTTCCAGACTCAGAGGATAATTTATTTTTTTATCTCTTTCAGGACATTATTGAGACTGGTAGAACAATGAAAGCGCTACTTTCAAAACTGAAAGACAACAACCCAAAGATGGTAAAAGTTGTGAGGTATAGTGATGTGGCCACTTACTAATGTATTGTAATGAGAAGGAGCAAAATCATTTAGGTGAATACTCAGTGTATACTGGTAGGTGTTTGGTTTGAAGTTTGGGGCAAGAAGGAAAAGCAGGAAGCAATCCTTATCCATCTGGTAAAAAACTAGGTATCAATTAAACGGGGAAATTTACATATGCTCTATCATTTTCGTTGTTAAAATGAATAAAAAAGGTTTTCTGGCTTTTTTTGTGTAGTCCATGAAGTCTGATGGATTCCCTGGTTCTTACCTCCTTACGTTTGAAGCAAATACAACTCTTTTCATAGGTTTCCTAACACCTTCTCAGTTGCCTCAATACTACAAGGACAACACTCAGAATTTTTCTAAATGTCCTCAGTAATACATGTTTTCAGGTCACACAGATTTCCAGAATTTAAGTTTGTCAGTACTTGAAAGATGACTTCTAGATCTGCTTTTAGACGATCCCTAAAAGGAATTTTTTTAATATCCATGTCTCTGTCAAGTAATCACAATGCTTTGAAAAAACACTTTTTGTTTTATGTACCAGTCACGCTCCTCCTAATGATTGTCCAGGTGGTTCTCAGTTTCTTCAAAAGTCCACAGGAAAAGCAAGAATAGATATGAGTTTGTGGAATAAATCCTTGTGACATTGCACAGCTTGCCCTCTTCTCCCTCCGGCCCCGCCAAAATCTTTATAGACCACTTGAACTTGCTTACCTGTCTGTGCTGTTCTAGTTTGCTGACACATTGCTACATGAAAAGATAGTGATTTGGGATACAGAACTGAAGAGAACCAAATGTAAAACAACAGAGTCATTTGGGCCTTCAGAATGATCCTAGATCAGAGCCTTTGCTTCTTCCTCAATTATAAGGCAGAACACTACTTCTTCCTGTTACAATAACCTCATCGTTTTAATTTAACTGCACGATTGTAGACACTTATGGGGAGGGGTAGGAAAAGTGAAGTATACAGCTTAGAGGAAGATATATTGTTAAAAACTTTTCTCTGCCTTACAGCCTGCTTGTTAAAAGGACACACCGAAGTCCAAGTTACAGGCCAGACTGTAAGTATCGCATTTTTCTGATTGCCCAAAATATGATTTCATAATTTCACTTCAAGCAGCAAGTCTGAAAACAGGCACATAAGTTTCAGGAAGGCCAAGAGAAATGGGAAGAAAATACATAAAAATTTGTAAACTGACAACCAGCTGCCCTGTGCTGAAACCTCACAACCATCTTCTTTTCTTCCCCTGGTTGATCTGAGTGCAGGTTTGGCTATTTGTTACCAGACAACAGAATCAAACCTTCACATGCTATTGTTTGGCTTTAACCCCAAAAAGGCATTTTTTAAAACTCTGTATTAAACTTGCTTTGTTTTCAAACTGAAAACGCAGTGCATCTACTTTCACACAAGTAAATCTCACTCCTTGTCTCCTTCTCCCATGAGCAACTCCTAAGTACTTATTTTGTTCTTAAAATACATTCTCCTAACACTGTAATTGTATTATTAACTGATGGGGATGGTATAGATTCTAACCTCTGTCATCAATTTACAGTTCTGATTCTTAAAGAAGCATGCTAAGTACTTTCAAAGCAAGATGATGTATTTGTTAGATATTACTCTTACATAGCTGAAGCATGTGTTGAATACAAACTGTGTACCTAAAAGTTATTTACACCACCCAAGAATAAAAAGAATTGTATTTTGTTACAGATACGGGCTTTGAAATTCCAGATAAATTTGTGGTTGGATATGCTCTTGATTATAATGAATACTTCAGAGATTTAAATGTAAGTACATACATGTGTATCTTATTTGTTACATACATGACTGCCACCACAGGTAAACAGCAATAATATTAGCTTCTACTAGGAGCTCCTCAACAATTAAAAAAACTTCAAATCTGACTAGAAACTTCCATTAATAGGGTAAAACCAGTATTAATGTGCCACGCTGATAATTCGATGTAAATACAGAAAACTTGTTTGCCCCTTACCTTTTTATGAATCTACTCCACAAGCCTCGTGGCCCATGCTGTACGACATTCTGGATCCTCCAGGATGGTTGGCAGCATAGAATCTGCTGGCCCCACCTGAAAAAGGAAGTAACTTGTAATTTGGTTGTAACTTGATGTTTGTCTGTCTTGGTGAAATCCTATGTTGCTCTCTTTCTAGCCAAGTCTTTAAGGTGGCTGTGTGTGGCCCATAGGTTAAGGCTGTCTCTACATTGTGTAACATGGCCATTAAGATCTTTTTTTTCCTTTGTTTCAGTAGAGTCCCTTTAGGCTGCCCTGAGTAGTAGACTTGGAAAAAGCATAACTGATAGAACGAGCTGATCTTTTTTTTTCCCTCCTTAGTTTTCAAAAGTACTTTCTTAAATCTCATTAAGTGGAAAAGTTTTTAACTTTAAAGTCTTATTAAGAAGACAAACCCATTCTGTTGAAGACACACACTGGATCTCTGCTATTGCAAAGCAATATAAAGAAGGTTACAATAATTGAAGAAACCCGACCACTTCAGAATATACGAATTTATAAATTACAGATAAGCTTAGAAGCAATCTTAACATCTCGATTTTACTGCAAGTAGTAAACTTGCAACCAAACTCGCAAAGATTACTGTTCTGGTGTGCTTTCCTTGCAATGCTAGGAATATGACTGAAAATCATTCTTGCGTTTTCTCTGATGGTAAAGATGGACTGAAGCTGTTGTTTTCGTTTGGTTTTTTTTTTTTTAGCACATCTGCATTCTGAAAGAGAAAGCCAAAGAGAAATACAGGATCTGATCACATCAGTTTTCTGGAACAATGGTCCAGTGGCATGTACAGCTGCGTGGATAAATAATAACTAGTCATCTACTAATTGTGCTCTTCTCACAGAAAACGACAACATTTTCTAAATATAGTATTCTATGCATATTTTCCTATAATGATAATGTAAAACAGCTTAAAGGTGAATGAGTTCTGTTCGAGTTTCAGTGAAACCTGAACAGAACACTGGCCATAAAATGGATATTATATTCTGCTGCAATCACTGGGGACACAGCCAGGACACATACATGTGTATGTAATTATGTCTGGATTTTAATTTACTACACAAAGTAACACATTAGGCGTATATAAACTGCACTTATTTTTACACAAGAGCTTGCATGTGTAAATAGATAGACATGTACTTTACGTATCAAACAGGCTGAATAAGCATCTAAGGACTGGAGGTTAAGTAAACTGTACAAAGCACACACCACATAGAAAACACATTTGGTTCTTTAGCTTAATGTGATGAAAAAAAAAAAGAAGCCAATATTAACATAACTAGACTAAGATTAGTTCTTACACATTCCAAGTAACCTGTGGTATGGCATCTTGGTTTTGAGGGATCACAGATTGATTGTACCCTTGCGGGGCCTCTTGAACTGCAGACACCTCTGGTAGCTAGCTGTTAAGACTGCATGAAAAACCACTACACCACAAAATTACTTCTGCTACTTGCGTGTCCCAAATGAGAACTGGAGCCTAAATTTTACAGCCCAGAGACTGCACCAAGTTTGAAGCACTATGGCACCTCACTGCATCCTACCTGTACTAAATGATTAAACTAAGCTCCAAGACCTTGGGCTTTTGTTCCCCGTCGTTAATTAAGAGTGTTGAGCTGTGCGTCGGTGTTCAGTAGGGTCCGCTGAGACCCTTTAGCTCTCAAGAGCCCTGGGCCGCAGGTGACCAGGCTGTGCCAGGGATGCAACGCAGCTTTCCAGAGAGCCAGGGGCTGCGATAAAGTCACGCTATCCGCCCCTTAAAGCGGCTGAGAGGAGGAATGCTGGTGCCTGTACGAACAGGACCCTTACCTAAGGGAACGGCCCGTACCGGAGCGGCCCGCCCGCTGCCACAGACCTCGCCCCCCTGAGGGCGGGCCACGGAGGCCGCTCGGGGGGCACCGTAGCGAACAGCTCGGAGGTTGTCTGCTTTTCCCAGCTGCAAGAGAGGGCCGCTGGCAGTTAACACCGCCCTTCTCCGGGCAACTATCCCCGGGAAGCTACCGTCGCCGCCCCGCTGTCCCCTGACAGGAATCCCGCCGCGACGCCCGGCCCTCTTCTCCCCTCAGCGTCCGAGGGCGGGAACGCCGCGCGCAGCCGCCCCGCGCGGCTCCCCTGGCCCCCCTCCCC
>VXAK01006358.1:687513-711814 GCA_013399435.1 Arenaria interpres | reverse complement strand
GGGGGCGGGTAGGATGCGAGAGTCCGCTCTCAGGTGGGGGTGCCAAAGATGGCGGCTGCGGAGCGGCAGGACGAGCTGGAAAGGTACCGGCCGTCCCGGGCCCTTCCTGCGCTGACACGGGCCGGTGTGTCGGGGGCTGAGCCACCGCGGCCGCCGGCACCCGACCGGGTCAGCTCTGTGGTGAAACACCTCCCCCGCTGCCTGCGGGGGGCCGGGGTACGGCCTCGGGGTGGGTGTCACGGGGCTCCGTTCTGTTTGCTTCTAGAAAGAGCGTGAAAGAGAAGGCGCGGCTGCGCCTGAGGGAGTTCGCTGNGCGCCTGAGGGAGTTCGATGTCGGAGACAAGTTCTCCCGCCTGCCGCTGGCCAAAGCCTCCGTCCTGCTGCCGCTGGTGGTGCGGGAGGGCAGGCTGCACCTGCTGCTCACCGTCCGCGCCATGCAGGTGGGTGCCGGGGGTCGCCGGGGACCCGCCGGCGGGTGGCCTGAGGGGAGGTAAAAGGTGGCCGTGTGTTCCAGGGCCTGCTTCCCCAGCCTGGGCCCAGGGGGCAGGGCCACGGTTACAAGCAGATACTCTAAACACACCCGTGATCTCAGTATTTACGTGCCACAAAAATGCTGGACGCCCAGAAACCTGTGACAGAACAAGATGGTTTCCAGACCAGAAAAGGAAATTCTGGTTATGTACTATGACTTCAATAAGAAAACCAGCGGCAGAGCAGCCTTTATTAATGTGACTTTTCCATTCAGTATTACTCTTCTCTCCCTTTCATATGTGAAAGACAAGGCAACAGCCGAAGCCCCCCAGAACTCCTCTGCCAGTGTTTTGTTTTCTTTTACAGCTCTCGTTTTCCACCCCTTACAACCCAATCAACTGCCTGTATTCACAAATCATTTACTTGTCTGTTTTTCAGTGGCTGAAAGGTGGAAGTTTTTGGTGATCTTGTGTAGAAATATGAAGACCTTAATAATTAGTTACTTCACTGATAAACTGATTGTAAACAGACTTTTTACTGATCTTTGATACACAAGCCTGTGACTATAATGTACTTAAAGGTACCGTATTTGAATGTGTATTTTAGAACTTCTCGCTCTCACCTTGATTATTTTAGTCTCATTATTCAAGTTGTCTGTCTAGATTCATCTGTCAGTCTCTCATGCAAGAAAGATGATGAAATTTTGAAGTATTAAAGTAGGATGTACAGTATGAATTACACAATAGAAGTGATTTCTGATAGAATTTATGGCTTAGTTGGGTGTAGGCCCAGCTTTTTGTCGTGTGGCTCTTAACAAGCTACGTTTATTCTGATCTGCAGAAACCCCTAAACCACCATTGCCAGCGTCTTTTACTGGAAAGATAAAGTGATTCTGCAAAATGAACAAGTCTCTGTGTGGATCCAGGAAGAAAGGTAGAATTTGTTATATTTAACAGTAGTACCCCTTTAAATTCTAGCTGAGAAGATCACCAGGCGAAGTGTGTTTTCCAGGAGGTAAAAGGGAAGCAATCGATAAAGATGAAATTGATACTGCTCTGCGAGAAGCTAAAGAAGAAGTGGGGCTCCAGCCAGAGAAGGTGGAGGTCATCTGTAGGCTTGTGCCTGGAATTGATAAAGTAAGCGATAAACTGAGTCAATCACCATATCATTAGAAAATAAGCTTGGGTTATTTTCTTTTGCAAGGTTGATAATGACCTTTTCAAACCTGTAACTGTAAATCACCACTGCTGCTTAAAGTACGCAGCCTGTGTTGCCAGCAGAGCGAAGGGAAGAGATTCTTGCTCTGTGTTTGGCATCTGTGAGAACAGTTTTTGTGTTTCATGTCCAGTTACGGACACATGGGAGTACCAGAAGGATGGTGGTAAACTGGCAAGAGCCCAGTGGACAGCCGTGGAGATAGTAAGGGGGCTGGAGCACGTGGGTTGTGAGGAGAGGCTGAGAGAAGAGGGTTTGCTCAGCCTGAAGAAGAGAAAGCCGGCAGGGGATCCAGTCGCTCTCTTCAGATACCTCCAGGGTGGTTATAAAGAAGGTGATACCAGATTCTTCTTAAGACAAAGGACACAAGCAGCAACAAAGGAAATTTTGATGAGAGAAAACTTTAAAATAACATTATTTTACTTGTTACAAACTTAAGTGTTTGGGGCTTTTTTGATGGCTTTTTTCTTTTCTTTCCTTTTAGATGAATCACTTGGTAACACCAGTTGTAGGATTTGTAGAGGATACGTTCCAGGCCACTCCTAATCCAGATGAAGTGAGTGATGTTTTTGTCGTGCCATTGGAGTACTTCATCAAGCCCTTAAATTACAAGGCCTTGCCTTACACAACCTCATCTGGTTACTCAAATTGGATGCACTGCTTTATATATGATGACCATGAACGTAAAACGTCATTCAAGATATGGGGACTTACTGCACACTTTGCTGTATTACTTGCTCTTATAATTTTTGGAAAGAGACCTACCTTTGAAGTTGATTATGATCTTGACAACTTAATTTCATCTGCTGAGAATAACTTCATGAACTTATATGCATCCATATATGAAAGAAAGAAGAGTAATTTATGACAAATTGGTCTGGCAACTAATTTATATTAAAGGAGGAAAAAGGGTTTTGTTTATTCCCTTTGTAGCTATTATTTGATTGAATTTCACACTTGAATTTCTTCTGAATTGGCAACCTATTAAAATTTATTTTTAAATAATCTTTTTAGGTTGACAAGCCCTAACTATATTCACATTATTTTTAAACTGTTTGAGAGTTGCCAAAAGCACATGGTATTTTTGATGGCTTTAATGTACAGATTTGGAAGAACCTTTTTCAGTTTCTGCTATTATTTTGTGTGGCTTGCCTTCTGTATAATGAGATAATACTATTTTATCTAATTTTTGTCTGTTTGAATTAGAATGTGAGATTTTTTTGGGATCTGTCTCTTACTGTGTGGTATGCTGTGTATGGACAACATAATGCGTAGGGTCTTGTGTGGTATCTTTAAGCATTTACGAAATGCACAATAAAATATAAAAGGTGGCAAGTGCTTTCACAATCTTGTTTTCTTTTGGTTGAGTGTGTGGCGGGAAGAGGGAGGCATGACTATATCACCACCTAAAGAGGGAATTGGATACATGATATTCTGATAAATATGTAATTTTTTCTTAAGCTTCCCAGGACAATCCACTGTGGTCCTTGAGCTGTGTTTTACAAACTTCAGGGTTTTTTTCATCAGCCACATTTTCTGTATATCTCTTGTCTTGTTGTACATCTTGTTGCTTTCCAGAATTGTCAGTGAACCTCCCTCCCTATCAAATATGTGATAATCAAATCTGGTCATAGTATTCTAGTTAACCATGTATTTGGGTTGGTTAGGACAGGATTACTTCACAATTCCTTTTTATATATCCCATTGTGATTGCTGTTTGTGAAGCAGCATAATACCGACTTCTATGACACTTCTTCCACTAAAGTTGCCGCTTCCTTTTCTGAAAAAGCTGCCCGTGTTCCTATATTTATATACATGTGTTTCTATATTTGTATTTATGGCATTCTCTGTTTGAACAGTTGATTATTCCTGCCAAATGCAGCACTTTGTCCTTATTGAATTACATCCTGATTATTTCAAAACAAAATGTAATGATCTACTACCATGCTTTTCAGACGTTTCCGTTTTGCTGTTATCCTTAAGTTTAATGAATATATTTTCTGTTCCGTTTACAACTCGGAACAGGCCTCTGCAAAATCCCAATTGGTAATTGCCTCTTGGACAATGAACTGCTAATTAGTGCGTGTGGTTTTCTAACCAGCTGTGTAACATACAGCTGGTATGTACTGGTTATAATAGTGTTAGTTTCATATAAACAGACCCTTCTCGGGTCACACGTAGGAGCATTGGGCAGGGCTATATAGCAGAGGGCCACGAAAATGATCAGAGGGCTGGAGCCCCTCTGCTATGAAGACAGGCTGAGAGAGTTGGGGTTGTTCAGCCTGGAGAAGAGAAGGCTTTAGGGAGACCTTATAACAGCCTTCCAATACCTGAAGGGGGCTACAGGAGAGATGGGGAGGGACTCCTTATCAGGGGCTGAAGCGATAGGACGAGGGGTAATGGTTTTAAACTGAAAGAGGGGAGATTCAGATTAGATACTAGAAAGAAATTCTTTTCTGTGAGGGTGGTGAGACACTGGCACAGGTTGCCCAGAGAAGTTTTGGGTGCCCGATCCCTGGAAGTCTCCAAGACCAGGCTGGATGGGGCTTTGAGCAACCTGGTCTAGTGGGAGGTCTGCTGCCAGGGCAGGGGTTGGAACTGGATGATCTTTAAGATCCCTTCCAACTCTAACCACTCTATGATTCTACAATTCTGTATCCAAAACTTGAGGATTTCTAGTTCTCCCTGTACACCCAGCCTGTTCCTGGCCCCACAGAGGAAGCAAACACATTTGTCAAAAACAGTTCCTAGGAAAAAGACAACGGTTGCTAACTATGTCCTTGTTAATTAAAGTACTTACGTAAGGGTTATTTGTTCAGATATCTTCCCAGGAATTGGAACAATCTGTATGAGTTCTCCAGTTCTTCCCAGCCTGTGTTAGGGAAAAAGATAAAGTTCCCTAAGTTTCAAAGATAATTGCTAATAATGTCAAGATTGGTTTTTAAGAGAATGGCTGTCGCATTGGGACGTTTCAAAAGATTTGTCCAGCTTGAACATTTTAGCATATCTAAATACTATCAAACCTTTCACATTCCTACATTAGCTCTTTTGGTGCCTGTGTTAATTATATTTTATATCAGTTGACTTTTTAAGTCAAAAGAAAGAAAGCCTTCTTTTGGCTCAGATGAAATCCTTGGAGAAGTAGTAGCCACATTTATGAAGAACAGCTTTATTTTTCATTATTAAACACTTGAGAAATTGCTAAAACATTTTTAAAAGCTTAACTTTAAACTCTTCATCACGTTATTCATATCCTCAGTGGTTTCTCTCAATGCTAATGTATGCAGGAAAAGTAACTAATTAAAATAAGAACATTGTTAATTAAAATAGAGCAAAGCAATTAGACCTTTGATTAGTAAACAAAACAGGTACCAAGAGACGTAATTACTAACTTACCATCCTCCTCCATTCCCAGCAGACTTTATTCTTCTTCATCTCTCAACCAGATCTGGCACAGAAATTGTACAAATTGTACAAATTCAAACCTGAGTTTGTTTTCATTTCTCTTTCTTTAAACATTATTGTGTGGAACCGTAAGGACAGCAACAACAGTTACAGCTGTTGCTCCTTTTAGCAAATGCAAATCTTGTTGATTTTTGAATCAAATCAAGCATTTGAACTAGTTGAAAAAACTTACAGAGGTCCAACCAAAAATCCTGGAGTTGTTTGCGATAAAACCACTGGGGCTCCATGCTTCACATTATGCATCCTACATAATTTTACTGACAGTAGTTTTGAAATTTGGGATATGCTTTCTTAACTCAAAATACTCCTTCTTTATTTAGATACCCATCTGGGATCTGAGTGCCCAAAAAACTCCCTTGAGCACAAAAAGAGTAGAAGGGAATGGAAGTGCTTGCTACTAAAACTGCAGTTGTGCAAGTCCCACATTTACTAGTGGAAAGTTGTGTCCTTGGGCAGTCTTTGGATAAAATTCTTCCACAATTCTTGAGGCAGAAACTAGGACATGACTCCCCCCAGTCTGGGTAGCCTCCTGACTGGTCCATGTCATGGTCATAATCTCCTTCCCACCTTCAAGAGGGAAGGTCTGGAGCGTGCCTCAAGCAGAGCATCATGAAGTCTGGCCATACAGCTATTTTTCAGGATAATGCCTCTGAAGTATGAGGGAACTCAAAGTGCGTGACCCTCACTCCTCCTGGATACGTGCCCTGTGTAATTACGGTGTATTAAAGGGAAGATGCAGCAGCTCCGTACCTCATACTTTTAACGGAGAGTGGGATTGTGCCTTGTTTGTGTGAGAACACACGAAAAGGTGGATTATCTGGGAAAATTAATCTTCCCCCGGGCCTTGGGCTGCAGGGAAGCTGTGTAAACTTAAAAGGGAAAAGATCTAGCAAATGTGCTGTTCGGAGAGCTTCAGTTGGAAAAGGCTGTCTTCTGCCAGTAAACTGTTTACACCCTAGGACAACTAGCTCTCCCTTGTATGCAAAAGTTTCAAGCATCTAAAAAAGGCCCTGTGTTTGGTTCAGCGGGCTGGGTGCTTTGCAGTCGGACACTGCAGTGTTCCAGTGCCTCAGTTCCTCCTCAGATCTGTCTTTAAAGTCATATATTAAGCACTTATCAAGACCTGGGTGTCCCAGTGTTCTTTCTTACTGATCCTGTGTTATACCTGAATATTATCAAAATAGATTTGAATATAGTGATTTTAAAGGACTCCTTTAATTTGAATTATTGATTGGAAATGCATGTATGCCTGGTTTGGTTTAAGTATGGTATGTTAATAGAGCTTCCAATCGGAAAAGGTGCTTTATACATATGTATTTGCCCTTTTTCTTACAAACAAATCACCAAGGCCATTGCTCAGTTGAAAAAAAAAAGGTATTAAAATATATATTCCAGATTACATTCTGTAGCTATGCTAGCATGACAGTAATATGAGTGCAAAGGTTTGTATTAGGACAAGAAAATTACTGATATGATATAAAATTAACTAAAAATAAGCGGCATACCGTTTAATGTGAGTCGTTAGTCATTCTTTTAGTTAACGTGCAGTGATTCAGCATTTAACATTTTTGTATTTTTGAGTCCTCGAAGAATCAGGCTTTTGGTATTTAACGTTTATATGAAGGTTTAACATTTATATAGATTCGATATGTCAGTTGGTATTTAAGAATTAAAACCATATTAAAAAAAAAACCAAACCAAACCCCCAAAAATTACTTAAAAAAGGATATAGTATATATGTTAGTTTACAGCACTTCTGTGTGGGAAAAAAACATAAAATGTTCATTTCATTGCAAGAAGTTCAGTGTACGCTGCTCAATTCAAATGTATGTCACTTGCACAGCTAGAGTTCATGCAGGGTTAAGGCAGTTATAGTTAGATAAAAATGTATATATTCAAGAAAGGAAATTATTGATATTCATCCTATGCCTAAATCATATATATAAAACAAAATTAGGAGATGTTTTTGTCTTTCAAGAAAAACCTCATGTGAGTGCTTACATGTCAATATGTCTGTGATGTACCTACAGTGATTTTTTTTAGTAGGTTGCCATAGCAATGCAGTTATCACAACAGTCATGTTAAACCATCTCCAGTTAAAAAAAGATAATAAAAAGTTATAATAAAAAGAGTCATTAGGTAATCCCTCTGTCCCTCTAACCTTGTCTCTTCCCAAAATGTATTTGTTTCTGATTCCTTGCAGAAGCTATAATTCTGGAGCCACAATGCTCATTGTATGGGATTCTGAGTTTCAACATAAATTTCTTTATGCTTTATGATGTTAATTAAATTTACTATACCGTATGGTTGCCTCTTAGTACTTCAGATTTAGGGTAGGTTTTGCTTGTTTTTCAAAATGAAAAGTATGTGTGCTGGGAAGAAAAACATCCAAGTAATAATGAAACATTAATGAAGAACAATCATCCTGTTTGTCAGAACGTGCTGCAGGGGAAAGACTGTTCACCGGTGAGCAACGGACTTGTTGTTTTGGGCATATTTACTTCTCATCCTGAATTCTGTAATGCTTTAGACTGTCCACTCATGACCATTTATTGACCTATGTCTGTCTTGATCTCCACTCAATTATAAATTACATTTGGACATATATTGTGTTTAATATATACTCTACAATTCATGCTGCAGCTGCTGCAGTGCTTGACCGCTAGCACAGCTGCTTTACAATATTTGCATAGCTGTTCTTAATGAAGTGTTGGCATCCCCTTTTTTGCCTATAGTAAAATCCAGAACTACTGGCAACAAACAGGAACTGTTCTTCAGAGGAAAGCTAAATTTGTCTTTGAGCCCTGTGGTAGATCATAATGCTCCTCCGGAGCCCCGACAAGAGCCAGGTATGAATAATTCCAGGCACAGAGCTCTAGATGTGTTTGGGGGATTAAGGACATAGTGTTGTAAATCTGCATTCAGATGGATTTGTATATAGAAAGAAATACCTGTAGAAAAGGGGTATACAAACAGGACATTTAAATGGTGTATATTTTATTTTCTATTTTAGAGAAAATTAATGATACTATTTCATTTTTTCTATTTTCTTTTTATTTAATTGCTGCAGACCCGCAGTTGGTATAAATCGCAATTATTTCATTGGCCTGAGCACAGTAGTGCAAAAGTACATGCTCTGAGGCTTTAGTTTGTACTGCATTCCTACTTTAACTAAGAATGTATATCATTTCTATTATATTTTACCTTCTGTCTTTCATTATTTTATTTATGAACATTTACGTAACAGGTGCTATCAACGGTACTTAATAAATCAGTACTTTTAAAGAAGCCTCGGTTTGTTTAAAAGTTATTGTTAGTTGTTTTTAAAATATTAGGGTGTAATTCTAAATCTGAGAGCAACATCTTTTTGGCTCATCTACAGTACTGTTTCGTTGGTGTTTATGGGAAACAAACTGAATAAAATGGGAGTGCTGGAGTTCATTGCCAAGTTTCATTGCTAAAAATGGGAGTCATACAGAATGCATTATTTGTGGATTTCAGCTATTAACTATTAAATTAGAAATGCAGTAACTGATGAATTAATAACAGATGCAAACGAAGGTCCACCAGTCATGGAAAACTGGGAATACTGTTAACAGAAAGGAAGTTGATGTTATACACCTGGCATTAAATTGTTCCTTAGTTGAGGAAAAGAAAAAAGATGTATGCAGAGGATGGAGCAGATTCTCTACAATCACCAGGCTGAAAAGGGCTAAAAGGCAGCTGCTGTGATTGAGAGCTTTGTATCTCTCAGAGCCTGTTAACCTGGACAGAGCTCTAGAAGGCTGCAAAAAAAAAAAAGACTGAAGAAAAATGAGAAGATTTAGATGTAAGAGCACAAGAGTTCTTTGATTAAGAAGCAGAGTCTATCTGGTGAGGGGAAATAGCAAGGGGTTGCTCTAGCGGGGGCTGTGGTTTTTAATGCCCTTCCGGGAAGGGGAAAAGACCAGAGAATTAGAAAGGTGCCTGATGGCAATGCAGTGATGTGAGCCTGGAGAAGAGATGAGCAGCAGCGTCTCGGCATTCCGCCACCAGAGGGTGTCCCCTCCCGGGTCCTTCAGGGCAAGCCTGGCTCAGCCCGCGGGCCCGCACAGGGAACCCTCCGGGAGCCGCTGGCTGTCGTGTTCTGTGGGGCAGCTGGATACTGGGTTGCCCAAACAAGTTGACTTATGGCTGATTAGAATGGCACTATATCCGTGTGTCCCCTCAGCATCGCACGGCAACTTTCTGTTTCCTGGAATAATGGGTTTACGAAATCATTCTCATGGAATTTGGTCTAACACCCTAGAAATGACGATGTTCTTCCAATTAATTCAGACTGACTGTACACCAATGGCTGCACAACATGAAGATACGCTACACGCCTGGATTCATGCTTTTCTTCAGCCCTGAATGAATAGCAGATCACAAATATCCATAGCCTGCCTTGTTCACGCTGTCTTACTAGTCCATTATATGGCTGCTTAGTGAAGCCATGCAAATTGATAATTGGTTTTCTTAAGCTCTAGAAATGAACAAGGAAGAGCATTCTGCAAGGACAAATGCTTCTCTCAAGTAGAAGGAAAAAAATCTCTTTGATTTGAGAACTGTCTTCTAAATATATTCCTGTTATTTAAAACTACAATACTGATTTTAATTGTTAGAATTTGCTGTGGTATTTACTCTGGCTTTGACTAAAGATAACTGATTTTTAACTACACTGATTAACCACACTAATTTACGGACTGTGCAACACATTGCTCTGAATTTAAGAGCATCAGTCAAACTAAATGCTCCAGTAAAACTTTACTGGATGGCATTGTTAGATTCTTCCCAGATAGCCCAGGTGGGGGCTGGTGTCTAATGTTGCGAATATGCCACATTCAGATACACCTTCGGGTTTTAACTGTCAGCAAGAAAGCCCTTTTGACATCCTCCAAGGTGTGTCTTTTACATCTGAACCGGTTATTCACAGATGTCCAAGCTGAAAAGTTTTAGGTCAGCATTTTAACCAGTTTATGTTGGGAGTGGAACACAAAGAAAAAGTGAATTTAGAATTCACAGGGAAGGATGGAGGATGATGAGTAGGAACGAAAAGAGGGGAAAAAAAATTCTTAGTTGCTTGAAGTATAGATCCTATTTATTAATGCCTACATTTGTGTCCAGATGCCCTGCTTAAGATATCTGTCCTTCTGCTCAACTTTCCAGGAAAACTTTCTGCTCTTGAAGCTTGCTCATTAAGAAATGTTAACTTCAGATAGTGTCTGGCATCAGAGGAATTCCTCAGCTACACCCACAGAGGCAGAAATGCAGCTGTGTAAGTTCTGTTGGCCATTTTGCACTTCACAACTGTGCAGCCTGCAGCCTGGCTTCTGTAAATACTAAATATTTCATTTACTTATTAAACATTAAGGCTTATTAAGCAGGACAGACAGATGGTTCACAATTGTGTGTGGTGGGCAGTCATATGGTTCCTGGAGATGTATTGCGGAGCTCAGGATATGAAGACGTTTCAGTCGCATTTAAGCGCTGTGAGTCAGACCTGCAGCTGGTGGAAATTAGTGCAGTTCCAGAGATACTGATGATTCGTCTGCTGTGTGGAGTTGTCCATGAGAAAAGCAGACATGGTAAATTCTAGCTTTATTCAGTACAAAAAATGTGCTTTGTTCAAAAGCTTGAAAGCTTGAAGAAGTCTTCCTTGCTTTCAGTGAGACTGATCAGATAGATAGGACCAAGGCAGCTACTGAATGGGTAATCTGAATTTTCTCCCAGATACCTGTCAGCATGAGGCCTTTTACACTTGCACAGAAGGCAGTGTCTTTCAGCCACCAGGGACTCAGAGTCCTGGGCTAAACCTTCTCTGGACCGCATTCCTTCATTTTGGCACTTTCTGTTGACTTTCATGTATATGTATCCGAGAACAACAGGCTCTGAATCCTTAGGCTTCAAGCTTTCACACCAGTACAATGGGACGAGGTATCTCAAAAACAGACAGAACATATGTCTATGCTCCTGAAGTGAGGGCTGTATCTTAAATAAATGCTGGCTTAGTTCATCCATCATTCTCTGCTTAGATCTGACAGCGCAGAAATGTGATACTGAAATGTCACCCTTTGAGAATACACCATTTAAGCTTTATGTGGGGTTTTGGGGGACGACTGTTGCCGGAGTTTTGAGCGCTTGAGTTGGCACTTACCTATGTGTTCTTAAAGCAGGAAAAAATCTTTAAAAATTACAATTAAAGTGGTGCCAGATAAATTCACAGAGCCAGCCTGTTTACAACTTCATTGGTTGGATCATGTGGGACTTGAGAGAAAAAAAAATCTATTAAAAAAATTAGTGTTTAATTTTAGGCATGAACTTATATCCTATTAGAAAAACACCAAAGCCAAGAAGGACAAAAGTAAGTGGCTTAAATGCTTTCCTGAATGAGATCCTACATTATATGCTTTAAAATTTCCACTAACCTATCAGACTGAATATTGGATACAATTCACCTCAGTGCCACTGAATAATGCAAACCAAAGGGCCACTTAAGTCTCTTCTTAAAATCAAATGTGGTTCCACTGGACACTTTTCTGGGCTCAATAGGACTCTGTCATAGATCTGATGCTTCTTTCAGGATCAAAAATCCGTCTGGGCACTACCAGGATGTGACAGGGATGAAAATTATGATGATGGTGCTAACAGTTAAAGACCATCAGGTGCTCTGTTAAGACTATGGTATGTAGCTTTCTGCTTTGCTTTCTTATTTCTTGTCCATCTTCCTCTTGGTTTATGCCTTACTTAACAATAGCAATAAATAGAGCCCAGGTAAGTCCCTCACAATAATATTTACTGACAGATAAATGTACAGTAGCTAGAAGATGGAACATGAAAATCTCTCAAACATAAAAAAAGCCATTGGTGCTGGATGATTGCAGGTGGATGTTGCCTATTCTTTGTATTGCATTAAGGCCCCAACCTGCAGTAACCTCAACAACTTTCTAACAAGGAACCTTTCTTCATTATCTATTCTTTTCCTTGTTGCTTTGTGTTTTGAGGGAGATACTGGGAACAGGTACTCCTTTATGAAGCAACATTACATTCCTTTTGTAGTGAAGGCAATTAAAACCTAGTTGTGACCTGAGCATTCACTTAAATATGTCAATTATTCCAGAGCCCATAGATCTTTGGTGAGTGGAGCTGAGTTACTTAAGTTGCTATGCTACATATTTCTAAAAGAGCATGCATTGCCAAAACCTGCTGATTTAAAGACAACTTCAGGCTGGCAGTCATATTTGATTGTGCTAGTTCTTTGTGTAAAATCAGATTTTATTGGCAAGCAGGAAGTTTACTGTCTATTTATCCACAAACTGTCCTTTTTTCCTTTAATTGTAGTAGAACTAGAAGCCAGCTCTGGAAAGGTGACCTAATGAGCCAATTTCAAGGGAAGAATGGGGAGGAGTGGGAGGAAGAGGAAGATGACAGTGCCTTGACCTGGATTTCTGCACTGTCAGAAGCAGTGACACTCCTGCAATGATTCCAGCTGAGGTGCTCAGGAGCACTCTGAGGGGTACCTCATTTTCATCATTGATTGCCTGGTTGGGAGGGGAGGAGAGGCAGCAAGGTGGGGAACAGATTCATTTGCACATGTACTCAAAATGCTTTGTGCTGAGGTAAAGATGATGCAGAGGACATGAGCTGCTGCTGCATAGATATGTTTATTTAGTTAATTGAGTTGTCATGACAACTACTTCATCTAAACTGCTCCACTGTATAGGTTGTCATTGGCACCT
The DNA here is from genome assembly GCA_013399435.1 of Arenaria interpres. Taxonomy (NCBI): domain Eukaryota; kingdom Metazoa; phylum Chordata; class Aves; order Charadriiformes; family Scolopacidae; genus Arenaria; species Arenaria interpres. The sequence continues at coordinate 698,906 of VXAK01006358.1, read as the reverse complement.
GATGACTCCACAGAAACCATTATACTTTCCAAAAAAATCAGTAAACTCTGTTCAGTCTACTTAGAACTAGTGTTAAAGAATGTAGTTTTAATGGAAAAAAAAAAATAAAGAAATAAGACTTACTTGTTAACAGTGGCTCACTACAGTTTCATTTTAGTGAGTTGAGCTTTGGACTGGAAGCACTCTTCTGGCTCATCTTGTTGCCCACAAAATATGAAACAATGGAGAGTTGTTCAGAACCTACAAAATAAGCCAATAAAGGTCTGTAAGAGACTGATGATGCTTGGAAGAGCCTCTGAGTATATAATGTAGATGACTGACTGCTCAACGTTAAATACACTGTAACCTGAAGAAAAGATAGAGCGGTTTAAATTTGAGTCAAGAAACAAAATAGTATCATTTTTCACATAAAGTGAATGTTGTTTCATTTATAGGGAGCTAGGGTATGTTGTGCTCGTGCTTACCACTGAACAAAGTGCAATTGGAATATCCCTGTCCTAGCACAATATGGCAAGTATTCACAGCTAGAAATCCACTTTCCTTGGCACAACTGGCACACCTGCAGTTAGAGTCTGGAGCTAGAGAGCACGCAAAAGCGGGTGCTCGTGGGGATGCTCCTCTTGTTAAGTTCAGAAGGAAAGTGGCACAAGTTATGGCAGTGATTTTCACTTTGGAGTATCTTTGCCTTTGGGAGTGCAGGTTACTGAGGCTCCTCCCCTTGAGTTTGAAATCTCAGTGTTGACGGATGGGGAAGTGCCTGGGAGGTAGAGCTGCAGCATCAGCTGAAGGGGGGAAATATTTAACAGCAGGAATCCCATGCCTTTGCTTGTCCTCAGCTCAGCATGTAAAGTGACATATTTTATGGAAGAGCGTCTGTGGTGCCGCATGGGAAATGAAAAGGTCTGGGAAAGAGATCATTGAGTGAAAAAGTATGGGAACTATTCTTCTAAGTTCTTGTTGCAAGGATGTTTATATTCTTGCGGTTTGCACTCTGGGGTGTTTTAAGCCAGCAGTTCCCTGGTGCATCTCACAGCGTGGCCACACAAGCAGCTGGGCCAGCCCAGCTGAGGAGGCAACACCTTGCAGCAGGTTGTGAGAACCAGCAGCGAGCAGCTGAGCAAGAGGTATGTGAGTATACCCTAAACTGCTGGAAACTTTGTCTTCATGAGTTGTAGCTTGATTTACAGTTAGTTAGTTCCTGACAGCTGATCTTCCATAACTCTTTGTGGACTAATAATGAGGTCTTTTCCTACCCAGCTGAGAGGTTCAATGTGGTTGAATAAGAGGTTCACCTCACAGATTGGGTGATCTGTGGATGTGCAAAATCCATTACAGCAGCTCAGATGATAGGAAGTAACTCAGCAAGGCATGATATCAATCACAGGTGTAAGTCAATAAGAGGAGGACTGGAAGTTGTGACTTAGGGCTTGTTTTAAGCTCTGTCACTGATTAGCAGCGTATGGAAGTTGTGTAGGTTGTGATACAGGCATCACGAACACACTGGAGGGTGAATTACAAGATCACAAGTGCACAGGCCGTTCCTTCTTAGATGGCACAATGCAAAGGAGAGAGCAATGATAAAGGGGAGTTACTATCAGGAGGTACCATTAAGCATATCCTGTAATTCTGTCAGGGAGCACAGCGTATTCTTATCCTGAACTATGTTATTGGGCTGGACTAACCCGCTCGGAACGGCTTTTTCCTGATGAAGGAATCTCCTGTTCTCCATTCTGGCAAAAAAATTCAGCTCCTGCCTGAGGTGCTTGAGCAGAAAAATCAGATCCTGGCAGGAACCTATTCCTTCTGGGGCCGTTCTGTCTCTTGGCAGCAATACTGTATGATGGGGCTAATGTACTGTCACTGTTTTTGAATTGATGTGTCTATGTCACAGTTTCACAATTAAAGGCCTCTTAATTTCCTCTTATTTTAATGATTTAAACAATCTCTTCCTTTTTAACTTCAGTTGTTCCATTTCTGATGTTGCTCACCAGCATTGTGGGCCGTGATCACTGTAACTGTCCATCAGAATCCTTGCTAAAACTGGCAGTTCCCTCCGAAATCTGTTAAGACTTGGCTCTGTATTTTTATTTGAGGGCTTTGGTCACAAAATTCACGTCTGCCTGGTCATTCAGGAAGCTTGCCGACAGGTGTTCTGCTCAGTCATTCCAGTATGACTTCTGAAGTCTCCTGCAGAGGTCAGTCTCGGCAGCCGTGGAGCTGGAGCATCACTAAAAGTATTGTTCTGTGTCCCTGTTCTCGCCCTCAGTACCTCAGATCACTGACCACTCGTCCTGCTTTTTGAAAGATTTCCTGCCTGTCTTAAAGGAAGGTTTTATTTGGATAGGGCAAAGAGTTTCAAAAGTAACCCGGGAACCTTTTTGAACAGCTTCACATGGATTTCTCTTTTGCTGTACTTGCTTCCCATGAAACAATACCAGACTCTCTCTTCGGTGTGTCTGTAGGGCACTGCCTTCTCTCTTCATTCCTTCATATTCCTACCCACGCTTCTCTTGCAAAATATAGCAAGTTCAACACTCCCCATCACTACCACCTCATTAAAATTTATTGCAATAAGAGAAAAATCCTACAATGTTGATTTTCTAGAGCACTATTCATGTTTTCTGAACCTAGCTAATAACTGTGCATAGGTTCTTGCTCCTCTTTTAACTTGATTAACCCAATAGCAGCTTTATATTTTCTAAACTGGAGAAATTAAACCCTTCCATTACAGACTCGAAAGTAGTTTAGGCCTCTTCTATCTTCCTACAAAGGAGGTGACTTCAAGGTGAGTAAAGGTCTGGCTTCTTACTGGAAAAATTCTTTTTTCTGTATTCTTTTGAGACTACAGATGCCTGACAATCCCACTGATTTCAAGGTCTCTGAGGAAACTTAGGTGACATTCAGCAGAAGTAATTCTGCTGCTGCAGCTTTATCAAGATAGTATTGGTATTTGGATCTGATTTAGTAACACAATCCCTCTTCTCCTCTACCTGAGGTTCCAGATACTAGTCAGCATCTCCACATTTAAAGACAGATGCTGGCTGCTTACCTACCATGAAAGGACGTTGCTTAGCTGATGGTTAAAAGATCAAGCAGAAAAGTTCCTGTTTATTATTATTACTGAACAAAAAATTAAAAAAAAAAGGAAGTGCTCTTTTATTTGTATTGTGCAAAATACTAATTTCCCTAGAAATTTCATTTACCTTTGTCCTGGCTTCACTCTCCATATGTTAGCCCTTCCTGACTTATTTTTTAACTATAGATGTAGACTGCATTTTGAATTATTTCTTTAAAGAGCAAAGCAAACGCCAGCACTTGTGCAGTCCACCTTGTACTGTGATTTCACAAAATGACTCTTGGCTGCATTCCAAACTCTTGCCTAAAATGGTTTCCAATTTTAATTTAAATCAACTGATATACTGAGCAGCTAGACTTTAGATATAAAATTATCTCAAAGTGAGGGGAAATCAAACTGCATGCTCAGGAAGCAGTTGTGGCCCTTCCATTTTACGCTGAAAGAAAAAAGATTTACGCCGAGTGCCTAAATTTTCTTGCAGTTTTTCTTAGCCTGGACAAAAGATCAAGCAAATGATTGCTTACATAGATATCTAATTGTGCCGGGTCATACAGGGAGATCACTGGTATGATTTAAAGCTTCCATGTAAAAGATCATTTCAGCAGTACTTCAAAGCCCTTTAACAATGTCTGAAAAGACAGAAATTTTTTAAATGCACAACAATCACTATCCCACAATGCAATTACATCATGGTAGTGAGCAGTTCCCACTTCAACCCCTTATAGTTGGGACTTTAAGGTCTAATGTCCACTGTGGCCAAGTTCTACTATTCATACTTAAATACTTTGAATACTTATTCCTGATAGTTCAGAAATTGTCAAAATCGGAATCAATCTGCACAGTTTTTAGAGGAAGAATAATATGAATGCTTGCTTTATGCAACAAGGTGTGTTGTCTACCTTGACTCTACAACCACGTCCTACCCAGCTACCAAGATGTCTCTTGCTACACAGACAGGGATCGGTTAAAGAAGTGTGAGAAAGCTGCATGGGCTCCTGACTTTTTCTTCCCCCAGAAGTTCCAAACACACTTATAAACCATGGAGTCTATTGGACCAGATCTGATTTCTGAAAAGACTGGAGCACTGAAGAATCATTTGTCTCAGTTGCAACTATGAAGGTTTGCTACGCAAAGGTTTACTTTCATTTTATCTCCAGAAATCACCTTTATCTAACATTTAGCTGATTATTATTGAAAAGCACACTTTGGAAATCAAGCCAATACTTCTTCAAAGCCCCTAAAAAACAGAATGGCGCAGTCAGTCCTCTTTTGTAGTAACACTGGTGTCAGCAAATGGGCCCCATTCCAGACTACAATGCAGTTATCATCCAGTACTGTGAAATATAGCTACAGATGCAATAAATAAGTCATAAAACTAGGACACTTCTTCTAGTGCTATTATAAATATCGGGTACAGTGCCATTATCAACTGTACAGACCTACCTAAAGTACTTCACTAGCATGCTTAACTGTAGTCTAAGGAACTTCTCGAGGTAGAAAAGGCATAGAGATTTTTCCAGGCCTGTTCCCTGCCTAATTTAGCAGTTTCCCTGTTAAAATCACTACAAAAAGAAGACTGCTGTCTGTTTGGTTGTGTTGCAGGACAACTCCAACAGGCAGATCAGCCCCACACAGCTGCTCACTCCCTCCCCTGCAGTGGGATGGAGGAGAGAATCGGAAGGGCAAAGCTGAGAAAACTCGTGGCTTGAGATAAAGACAGATTAATAAGTGAAGCAAAGCTTTGCGTGCAAGCAAAGCAAAATAAGGAATTTATTCACTATTTCCCAGGCAGGCAGATGTTTAGCCATTTCCAGGAAAGCAGAGCCTCAGCAGTAGCCCTGAATGTCCCTCCTTATTTCCCCCAGCGTTTATTGCTCGGCACGATGCCATACAGTATAGGGTACCCCTTCCATCAGCTGGGGGCAGCTGTCCCAGCTGTGTCCCCTCCCAACTTCTGGTGCCCCCCCAGCCTACTTGCTGCTGGAGCAGCCTGGGAAACAGAGGAGGCCTTGAGGCGGTGTAAGCACTGCCCAGCAATAGCTAAAACATTGGTGTGTTATCAGTGCTGTTGTGGTCACAAATCCAAAACATGGCATCATACGAGCTGCTGGGAAGAAAATCAACTCCGTCCTTGCAGAAAAACAGTAGAGGTTCTAAAACTCTGCCTGCAAACTTGCTTTTATTCAGTGAAAATCCTCGTTTCTGCCAGCCCAAGCGAGTTCTAACCTAGCAGCTTTGTAATTAACAGTTCCATTAGCATCTTAAGAGTGCTCAGAGTAAACCAATCTCTTAATAACCTGGCATTTATGTTTTTTGTTATGGATTGGGTTTTTCGTCTCCAGAGGGAGAGCAGAAGAGAATACAGTGGCATGCCCAGTTGGTTTATTAAAATCAATGAGTTAGAAAGCAGTAACTAGCTATGGAACTGAGGAAAAGAGTCCATTAACAGACCATAATAAAACACTCCACAGAAAACGCAATTATGCTGAAGAGCATCCTGTTTCTTTCTTCAAAAGGCCCATCGCAGAGGGCACAACCAGAGTGGCACTGAAAGCTGCATCAAGAGTTTGTGGGGGCAAAGGAGAGTTCTCTGTCTTGTAAACCCTACGGAAATTCTGTGCTGTGACAGTGCTCTCACAAGAGCTGTAAATCAGTATAATGCCTTCAAGTTTAAATTAAATCTAAAAGCATCATTGCTTCCAGAGCAGCAGCCTTTATGTTGCATGCTCTTGGCCCGTAACTTCAGAAATAAGCAAAACAGAGCTCAGCTTAGCAAACCCAAATGCTCACTTGCATTTTCTTGAGCAGATTCAGGAGCTACCTGTATTATACATATAACTCTTTAAAAAGTTAAAACAAGAGCCACTAAAAAGTAAAATAGCTTGGTAACGTAGATGGTTAACTTCGATCAGAAACACAACACATTATTAGATGTACTCAGTCTGGAAGATAACATTAACAGGCAGATGCTCCTGATGGTGTTGTGCACTGGAATGGGTAACAAATGGATATAACCAGTATGATAACTGGATATATCCAGTTTAACAACTGGATATCCTTTTCAAACTTACTCTCAGTACTGGTTGAATTCTCGTTCTCCTCTACACTTCAGCTCTGTCGTAAAGTTCACAAACATTTTTTCACAAGCTTCTAACAAGCTACTCAGGATCCATAATTACTGATACCAAATTGAGTCAAAATGCCAACCCGGATTACTCCTTCTCACTGCCTGGAGTCACACTGAATGAATAAGTACATAAAGCATCACGTGCATCCCCGGATATATAACAGTCCAGTTACTGACCACAGTTCTTTGAACAGGAAATTTAACACGTGCATTAATGTTTTGCTTTTTCTATGAATTACCTTAAAGAACAAGGTAGGAATAATGTCTTGAACCTGCTGGTATTCAGGGATGGCAGTGTAATATCCTAAAAAAGTCTAAGGGTCTAAGAGTCCAAAAAGGAAACACACAGCCTCAATTTTACTATCAAAAATAATATAATAGTATTTTTTTCGGTGTAAGAAATACTCGGAGCTTTCAGAAAACACAACAAAATTGTTAGAATGTACAGACAGCAAGCGAAGGTCCTGAACAGTATTTTTTTCATTATACCATGCATTCAGTTAGCCAAACAAATGGATAGTATGGCTCTAAAAATGAACATATAAATGCTGCTTTGTTAAAACGGCTTATTTTGGTCTGTCCGTGTTTATTGACGACTATTATCAACATATGGTGAAGATTTTGCAATCTATTTAAATTTTCTTAAATTGTATTATTTCTAGATCAACGATAATGTGATCCATTTATTTAATATCTATTGTACCCATCACTGAATTATCTGAGCACAAGACAAATGGTAAAATAATGAAGGAATACAATAATGGAGTAGTCAATGGGGTAAGTCATATTGGCATATATTGGCCTTGCCAAATCCTGTGTGACTGCTTTGATTTCTTTTCCTCTTTAATTTAAAACGCAACACATTTTCATTGCTCCTGATGATTCTGAGGAGCTTTGAACTGCTTCTATCTACTGAAGGGAAATGTAGAGTTCTTTTCAGTGACTATAAACAGAGAATTGCTTCATTGCTTCTGTGATTCATATGTAGCTCCACCAGTAAAAGCAAGCCCCTGGCTAAGATAAAATAAAATAAAACAATTATCTCAATGTGAATTAACCTTAGGAAATAGAGGTCTGCTTTGTTTTTAAAAAGCCCAAACAAATAAATCTACCATCCTGTACTCTTAGGGATTCCTTTGGAAATATCTTTCTTTGTTAATACATTCTGCACACACAGCTACGGGGGGAGTGGGGAGGGCAAGTCACTAAAACCATTTTCTTATTGATAAGACATGCTGTGGACTATAGGTTACAACAACATCTGAAATAGGTATTCTGACCATGCTCTCAAAACATAATATGTAAGATGCCTCTTCTATCAAGCCGCATGGATGTTTTACAGCACACAAAGCCGTAGGGGGAAGATGTTGAATAAGGCTGAAAAGTTAAGAGAGTCCTGAGGATTTGTTTTCTGTCCCTGCACTAAACAGAATTTTGTAACAGTAGACTGTAAAGGAAAAAGTGGTTTGGAACACAACTCATTAAAAGCTGCCCTGTTTATGCATTAAAACAGACAGAACATACATCAATATAATTTTACTAATGTTATTTGTAACTATTAGAAAAATGCACTATCTATCTTAAAAATATTTTTTAATACTTTATTCTCTAAGACAAAATGTGATTTATGCCCCAGAGAAAACTACTGAGATAAAAAATGCAGTATTATCCATTCTAACTGCTGGTTTGGTTTTGCCCTTTATGTGTTACCTCCTTTGAGCAAAGTGATTAGCCATTATTCAGGGTCTTAAATGGTGTTCCTGCTTGAAGCTAAACTGATACAATGACATCAAGTCCTTCTTGAAGACAAATCTCATGTTTTTTCCAGAAAAAAACTGATACAAAGTACATAATAGGTATCTATTATAGGACAGTTCTTTTCCACAAAGGTCCAGGGGTTGTTTGGTTTGGTTTTCTTCATCTCCACACAGAATCAAACCTTGCATTTAGCTCATCTGCTCAAGTTTTTGATTGACCTTCCATGTGGTCTGTGTTTCCAGTAACAACTTTTATTTCTACAGCTATCTTACTCCAAAAGCACGGTAATCTACAATTAGATTTATCCTGAATGGCTGCTCCCCTCCATGAAATTCAGGTGCTAACCCTCAGAACAGTATCTGTGAAGACGACTGTTTTGTCCCTAACATAGGTTCTTTTGCTGAATAAAAGATTATGTTCTGAAAATAAAGGATCTGAATCGGGAAGAGATGTTGACTGTAACTGCCAGCATTTACTCACAAGTACATTGTTCCGTTTTCCCTTTTTTTCTAGATAGTATTTTTAAAAATCACTATTGCAAGGAACAACTGCTGAATAGATTGCAACCAACAGACAAAGATGGTGATCAAAGAACTCTCAATTCCATTTTGTTCAGGTTCTCACATCATGTTCATTAACATTGTCACCACTTGACTACACCCATCAAATCAAGTCCTACGTTTTCACCTTTACAGGTCTCATCCACCGGCCACTGAAGCTAAAGGAAAGCCACTATTAGAATTCACTATGCTTTTATTTAAGTCTGAAGTGATATGAATGGCCATCCCACAGCCTACCTCCAGAGTGGTAAAACTTTCAGTCAGCTGTCAGAATAAACCCTTGTTTTACATCTTCGTGTAAGCTTCTCTGCTGCATCATCTATTCGTGAAGAAGTGGTTGTGAATTAAATCAAAACAATGGAATCAGGATTATGCAAAAATATCTGCTCCGTGTTACCTCAGTTGCCACAACTGACATGCCCAAGCACTGGTTCTACCAAGAGCAAGACATCACCTTTCTATGAAATGGCCATCCTTCAAGCATTTTGACTTGCTAAATCACTCAGGATAAACTGCTTTTGGTTCCAGACCAAGAAGGAACAGAGATAACTTTAAATCATTATGGACAGTGTCAATCAGAAAACTCCCAAGTCATCAACACAAACCAGGACGACAGTAGCAGACAAACCCACACAAAACAAACACAGTCTGAAGGTCCGGGTTCACTTCTTTGGATGTTTCCAACTGCTGGAGTGATGTGAGGGAGCTGCCCCACGGCTCCTTCGTTATTCTGGATGTCACTTAGTGACACATGCGATCTGCTTTACTTTCCCCAGCCATTCTGCACTTCACCATTCACTGGAGTGAGAACTGTGATAACATGCCAGCTGAGTGAATCATTTGGAGTCAAATGCGTGTTATTCTTTATTCAGCGGCTGCCCGCCTGGTCATGCATTCAAATGGCCAGATCTAAAGTGACAGAACTTTGTATTCCCTATTACAGCACTGAATTAGCCAAGTACAGGGGACAGGGAAGGGAATATTCATGGTATTACCAGGGGAGCAGGGGAGGAAAAAAGCTTCCTGACCTTTAAAACAGCTCGATCCCTCCACAAGCTGTAATTTAGAATGAAGCGAATGGCATCATTTTAATACGTCACAGAAAATTCTCGATGGTGTTAATGAGCTGGTTTTGAATCTTTGTCTGAAACATATCTTAAGGACAACATCAGAGGTGTTTGAGACACCAGACTTCACTTTCGATAAAATCTGTTTGAACTTCTTGAGATAATGAAGCTAGTGAACCTTCCCTGTGGCTAGTACTCCTCCTTTGCTGTACTTTTTTACTGCTTCATTTATGACAGGCTTAGATGACAAATTCTCAGAAGTGGGCTTTAAAAAATATTTTGTCTGCAAACTTTTTACAGACTAGACAGGAAAACCCCCAAAGTGTTGCAGACTAAGTAGAAAGAAATGCAAAAACTCTATCCGTTCCTACACTATCTCACTTTGCTCATTAGTGTGAACAAAAATGTTCTACCCCATTACTCGTTAGAGCTAAGACATTTCCAAGGGATTTTTTTTCTTCTTCAAAATACAATATGCTGAATACATAGCTCAAGATGAAAGAAATGCATATTGTGAAATCAAGGAATATTGATGAACTCAGACTGCAATGAATCCACAGCCCAAAGAGATGGTGGTGCTAATCCTTACCATGAGTCAGAAGGTCCTGAAGCTTCCTAAGATGAACTCGGTTGCTGCAGGGGCGTTGATGGAAGAACTGTGTCCACAAAGACGTCCACAGGAACACTCGCTGTACACGCAGCACGCTGCAATGAATTTTGAAACTCCATAAAATACGTGCAAAATTTCAGGCACATAAAGCAGTAGGTTTATCCTCACCAAGGTGCCATCAACAAACTGATGCAGGAATCTAATACTGAATAGACAAAACTTAGACATCTATGGAACCACAGCTAGTGATGCCCCAAAATCCATGTTCAGTTGTGACAGGTGGGGTTGCTGGCACCCACCCTCATTAACACAGAGCTAAGAGGCTGATGCCTGAGCCTCATTAGAGCCCCAGAAGCAGGCCAGTTCCAGGAAGCATCAGCTGGTGGAGGTTTCCTTAGAGCACTGCCTGTGCTTCCATTGAAGGATTAAGCTCCCTACAGAAACCAGCAAGCACCAGCATCGATCACCAGGATGAGACCTGCAGTATAAAAGCTTAAATGCTCACTACAGCAGAGGGTCAAGCTTGGGTCTCTTGCTGACAAGTGTGTGTCAGGCACGAGGCAGCTGCCTGCCTGCGGGATTTTCCTGATGCCAAGACAATTCACTTGTTTGTCCCTGAGACCAGCAACAGGGCAAGGAATGGGCGAGAAGTGACTTTGCACAGCTGGTTCCCCAGCGACGCTCCAGACCTGGGCACCTCCAGTGGAGATTTAAGCCACGATTTCCACAAGAGGAAACCTTGTTGCACCTCAAGTTGCACCAGGGGAGGTTTAGATTGGATGTGAGGGAGACTTTCTTCACAGAAAGGGTTGTCAAGCCCAGAGAAGCAGTGGAATCACAAGCCCAGGGAAGTGGTGGAATCGCCACCCCAGGAGGTATTTAGAAGATGGGTAGCCACGGGGCTGAGGGACATGGTTTGGCGGTGGAGTTGGTAGTGTTGGGCTAATAATTGGACTCAACGATCTGAAAGGTCCCTTCCAACCCAGGTGACTCTCTGATGCCACTCGGTGTGGGGCACGGGGTGGGTGTGGGAGGGGGCCCAGCCCTGCGAGACGACACAGGCTCCTGGGGGGGCTCCGGGCTGTCCCCAGGCCTAAGATGGAGGTAGCCGGGGAATAATTCGGCTTCTCCTCCCGGGGTGTGGAGGGGGGCGAGAGGTGGGGTGGTGGGCTCCTACCTGCGGCTCCAGGTGCTC